>JABFQC010001728.1:0-18204 GCA_022817085.1 Psilanteris sp. ZL-2020
ATATAAACATATATTTTGGCAATAGATTAAATGTATAGATTTTGGTTCAATCTCGTAATTACAGTTTTAGATTTTATTTCACAAGAATTGTTTGATTTATTTAGTTTTTGCCGTAATTCATATTTTAGTTTTAGTTTTTATTTGACTAAAATTGTTTGATTTCGTTCCGAATGTTGACAAATCCGGCATGTTTGAATGCCGTCAGATTTGGATCAAATAATATTCTGATTATGAGACCTAATTAAGATTGTCATTTTGGCTTTTTAATCCAGCAAATGAATATTTACGACTGTATTTTTTTTTATCGAATTGGTTTTTGTCTTTTTAACGATTTCTTGTTTTTGTGGTCAATCAATACGGCATTTTTGCGCAAACACAACGTATACCGACGCACACGAAAATTATGCATTTTTTGTTGTTCACCTGTTTATATAATATATTTATGCACACAACGAATTTACGACACACGCGAGATGCGCGTAAACGCACAGCTAAACATTTTATTTGTTTTACATTTCCGCGAGTTAATTAAAATTGCGAATATTTCGAAATTATTTTTCATTGCGAAATTTTTTCACGCACAACGATTTATTATAAATGGAACGGTAATAAATTCTGAACAAACATATTGATATTTCTAAAATTATTCGATTAAATTTATTATACGGATTATAAATAATGAACGCAGTCGGAATAAAAGTGCATTAATATTTTAACGTAAATTTTACTTCATTTGTTTTGTTGAGAACGTTGTTAATTTTAATAACAGAGAATATAAAATTACAATTCTGATATGATGAAGCTAAATGAATATTGAAAAACCCAAATCTGCGGGACCGTTTTTTATTCCTTTTTTTTTGTTTAAATAAAATCATTTGGTTTCATTTTAGTAACAGTTTAGTTTCGGTTTAGTTTGATGAATCTGCAATTTTCATTTTTCGAATTAAAAATGTTTGATTTTATTTTTGTTGTTTGATTTTCATTATAGTTTCAATCTTTACCCAACTAAATTGTTTGATTTAATTTTTTAGTTTGGTCCAATCTGAGTGTCATCATATCCACATTATAATATTATATTTTTCATTTAAAAAAAACACGATTTAGTTTTTAGTTTTTCCCAAACGATAATCAAAATTCGAACCTAATTCGAATCCAGAATCTTAAGTCAAAAACGAAAACCTTTGGCCGCACGTAAAATTTAACTGTCATATAATATACATGTAACCATACATGATTCATGTATTAAGAAATTCGTTCGCTATAATTCCGTTGGAGAAAAAAATAAATTCGAATGTACGTACTGACAAACAAGTGCATATATTAATATTTGCATTAAAATTCACGAGACGAATTTTATAACTGTATTTTACAATTTACATTATACTTCATAATATAATATAATGTTGTATTTTTATTATATTTTATAATTTTATAATTTATAATTCAAACATTACGTACACATGCAGAATTAAATTTTGTGAATTATTTCCCGCGTTTATAAATACAAGCTAGATAAACAATATAGTGCAAATATAAAAACGTTGCTTATGCATAAATAAATGCTTCATGAATGACAGTGTGTGTTTTAATTAATAAACATTGTTGAAGTTATAAATTATATTTAGAGATAACATGTTTTCTTGTAAGAAAAGTGGCTTTGGAGCAGTGACAGATAATATAAATGTTAAATTATATAATTACGCAATGTAAAGCTGCGTTCATAGTGCTCGCAGTTGTAGTATATGTATATATATATATTTAAGTTTATGGAATTTGACATTTAGGACTTCCGTCGGTCGAATCTTTATTAGAAACAAATGAAAGAAACTCCGTAATTCGCAAATTCTTTAAAGTTAATTCATTTCAGTGAACACGTAACGTTTCCTGTCTTCGGTGATTTCAATAAATAATAAAACTGGGTATACTTTGTTTGTGTGTGTTTTAAGTTCAAACAAAATTTGTGTTTAAAAGTAAATCAACCGTAAATACAAAAAAAAGGATTTTGATAATATTGAAAATAGTGATGCGTTTATATTAAATTTTGTGCAAATTATATTCTAATTATTATTGTTGTTGTTCAGAAATTTATTAATATTGATAACTTAACAAATATTGATAAACAATATGTCTAATGCATATGCAGTTTATGTATTAAAATTTTGTTAAGTATATATCAATCTAAAAAATGATATACCTACTGTATGCATATATTTTTCTCCAATTGACAATATTCTGAAGAAGTGAAGAAATCCGTATGTGGTTACCGGATTAATATTCAGCATTGTCTGAAATATTCTAATCATACGCGGAAAACAATTTCAGTTTAAAATTTTCCATAAATCGTATTCAGAATTCCTCTCATGCACTATTTGATCTGATATCCGGCTGTGGTTACCGGATTCCGCTTACGATAAGTAGATATTTTTAGTGTGTAGGACATAACGTATCAAGAGAAGATAATTATAAATTTTTGTCTAAAATTTATATTATTATTAATATTGTTTATAATATTTTTAAGTTATGTTTACTCAAATTAAACTTCACTATACATGCACACTCTTAAAAATCTACATCATGAGGGAAGAAATGAAAAGTTTTGAACATATATAGTTATCTCAAGAATAAAAAGAATTAAGAGAAGATTAATAAACACTAAACTTAAAATGAACAATTTTTTATTTAAAATGTATAATATTTTGGAATAGTAATTGAAATTATTGAAGATAAACCGTGAAATGTTTTAGTGTAAAAATGTAATTCACACATATTTGTATTTGCAAATGCATATAACCTATTGAGTTCGGTTTTTCTATTTTTAAACGGTGTGAACTGTTTCAGCGAATAATTTTGATTACATTATAATTTTTCAAATAAATCAAAACGATCTTAATTGATTAGATTTTCTGATCAATTAATATTTCAATTAATTGTTAAATTATTCAATTTTTATTATTAAATGCTTAATGAATTTTACATATATTTTTATAGTGAATATTTGTAAGAATAAATATAGAAATAAAAATAATATATACTTTATTTTTTCCGTGTAATGTTAATTTATGCTAAAATAAATAATTTTTAACTCTTGTTTGTTAGATAATTTTCACCTGTGTAGATATAACGAAAAGAATAAGTAATTTATAAGGTTATTGCCATTTAACAATTTTTTAAATGATTACACAATATTATATTTTCTCGACATTAGTAATGTTAGTTATTTCAATACAAACATTTACAAAATGTTTAAATTCTGGACATAAGAATGTGTAATTCTTAACGATTATTTAAGTGGGATGTCATCTTGTCATAAGATTTAAATTCTTAATCTAAGGACAGATTTTTAACAGTGTACATGTCAGACTCACAATTTTGCACTAACTTGCAAAACTAAAAATAACATTTGTTTGGATTCATTAATCAAAAACCATGTTCCTTGCTTGTTATTAAAAGAACCAGTCACTTTAAGAAAGTGTACTACAAAAACATTTGTGCACCAACTTTTCTTAAAAACAATATTTGTACTGAAATGCAAATCTAGCGAAATAGTTTTGACATATTCAAGTACATTAAAAAATTAATACATTACGCAAGATACACAATAGTTTATTACAAATTATTTTGCTATTTAATTTCAAAACAAAACGCAATAATTTCCATATATACCATAAAACCCTATCCGGAATAATAAACGACTGATTACGATCGCATTCAAAATTTGTCCGTAATTTGCACGCGGCCGTCTATTGTCGTCTAGACATTACAACACGATGCGCCGCTTATTTCACGCGGGTCGCTTTTATCGCATTCGAATATTTTTTATTTTCGCCAAGAGGTGTGTACACAGGAGTTCACCGACACATTCGTCGTTAACTCGATTCGCCAGGTTAGTTTGCTCGCGAGGATTTCTGTCGTTCCTCGTATTACGCGCAAAACGCGCCGTAATTAGCATCGCCGGAGCCGTCCCTTTCAAACCGCGTGAAGTTAGCTTAAGTTGCAGTCTAAACGCATAATGGACACTTCAACTGGACACGAAGGGCCAACTGGTTTGCCCCAATAACATCGTAAGATAATTATTTGTTCTTTGTTTTTGTTGTTGTTGTTATTATTTTGATTATTATTGACAAGTTTATTGTTTTTGTTATTGATGTGCGTGACACAAAATTTTTCATCTTGTTGTTGTTGTTTTTATTGATGTTATTACTTAAATGTTGTCTGGTTTTTTGTTGTTGTCGTTCTTCTTATAATCAATAATAATAAATTTATTATACCATATTATAATTATTTGAACGATTATTGTAATTATTATTATAATTGAGTACACATTTAACTAGAATAAATAATTTTAAAATATTTACTTAACGATGGTAAAACATTTTCATTATAATACTAATTAATATCGAAGGGAAATAAAGTATTAAATTGTAAAGGCATTGTTATTTTAAACGTATATTATTATTATATTTATTGTTATTATTTATATACGTGTTACGTTGTACCGTGCGTTCGGTATTTAGCAAAGTAAATTTACATTTGAAAAATTATGTAATATTTACAATTAGGCAAGAACGTTATTGTATGAGTTGCGTTTAAAGGATTAATCAGGTTGAAATGTAAGCATGACTTGATAGCCATGTGTCTAAAGCAGACATCGATAAAGTATTCAGATCGGGTGCTGTGTATGACTGTAACACCGGTCGAACGAGTTGCCCTTATCAGGTGATGGAGAGAAAAAGGGAGAGCGGGGGTGGCACAAAGGGACATTAAAGAAATGTATACTTCAAATTCGGGCGTTTAGAAGGGAATTGACAAAAGTGGCGTGAAGTACGTGACGAAATTATAATAAAACGCTGATTCCTTCGTCGTTTATTCATACGTTTGAAACATTTATATATTTTTGTTTACTGCAGCTTCTGTCAATTACTCGTTGTTATTGTTTCTGTTGTACTTGCTACTGTGTCTTGTCTTTGACATTGGTTATGTTATTGATATTCAATTTTTTTGTTCTGTTTTTGTTTCGGTGCTCATTTTTGTCATTCGTATTGTGTTTGTTATTGTTAGTGGTTTTCTTTTCTACTTTGTTGTTTTAGTTATGGTTCCGTACTGAAATGAGCGTTAGAAAATGAAAATTCGCGTGACGTCTTCGAGTGCTTTAAATGAAACGACAAGCGCCATAATGGCACAATTACAAATATTCCACGACTGAATAATTTAGGGGCTTGAAAATTAACTATTGAATTATATGTTAAATAACAGTTAATTACAAGCCAAAATCTCGAAGTATTAAACTAAACGTTTAAAGCAATGAGATCATTGTTATTAATTAGTAGCATTATTTGCATTATTAATGGAAGTTTAGCAAGATACAGTTCAGATTGTAATTACATGTAATGTGATAAATACACTGAGAAAAGTTGTATTGATAAAATTGTAATGTATACAGCAAAATTGTCATAAAAAGTGCTATATAAAGTAGTAAAATGATAAATATGCATTATTTAAGGTTTTTAGTTATTTTTTCGGAAATTTCTTAATAATATCACATTTATTTATATTTATAATTAATTATAATTATATTATAATTAATATCATTATATTTATATCAAATTTAAAATAGCGATAAAAAATTTGTTTATTAGAAAAAACTTATTTCATATTTATTTTGGCTTAATGAAGTGATTCAGTTAGATAATAGTGATTCTTTTCTCCCTATAATTGTGGTTGCTTACACAATACAACCAAATTAAGAATAAATAATTATTATCAATAAATGACAATCGAAGCGAACACTTTTCCAAACAAACCGAAACACGATAAGACAACAAGAATGTTCCCGAAAATTGTTTCACCAATATATTTGAATAAACTATCGTAATATATAAATTAAACATAGAATTGTGTTTCATTGTTTATTGACTTATATATATTCCTCAATGATACAACTCAATATACAAATAATTTTACCCGACTTAGTAAACAAAAATACTACTAATCATTATTTCATTTTGCGTGTAGAACCAATCTGGGACCTCAGAAACAGAAAGATTTTTCTACATTTTGCTGTAGATTTACGTTCAAAACCTACTTTTTATGTTAAGTGTTTTTGTTTACGCTGAATATTCTTGTTTATGTTGACAAGATATTTTTGACATTGAATTTTCTTGTTTCTACTGACAACCTGTTTATTTACTTATAAAATGCTTATTTACATTATAATTCTTTTGGTTGTTAACATAACAAATTGTGGATGTTTATACTGAAATGTTTTTCTCAACATTGAATATTCTTGTTCAAATTAACAGTCTTTTTGTTTACATTCAATATTCTTATCGACATTGAATATTCTTTTTTGCGTTAAAAGCCTTTTTGTTGACATTTAAACTACGCGACTTTGACACCGTGGAAAACATTGATTCCACCAGAAACACCGTACGAGAACAACCGAGAGCCAATGTTTCAGAACCTTCCTTCCTTCGAGCCGACACCGTGACTCGTCCCTCTGCCCGCGCGCCCCTTTAAACATTCATCAATTCGTCGAAACCTTCCCCAATTCGATCACCCTGAAATCTTGAAACGAACATCCATATATATCGAACACATCGACACCCGCCAGAAAGTCACACCTGTCTGAGTCGCGACGCGAAAAGCTTGACATCGCTTCGTCAACGTTTGCCACGCGATTGCCGTCATATTTGGCGCGCCTTCAGTCGCCCTTTATCCACAATGAAACGCCGCTCGAGTCGTCGTCGTCGTCGATTAGACGCACGACGTCGTGCCGCGTCTCGTTTTTTGCAAGCGTCGGACGAGCAAAGCGACGCGCACTCGACGGCATCGGTTGCCGCGCGGTTGTCGGCGAAATGACATCGCAATCGACTAATGACAAATTACGTGCTTAAAAATAAGCGCCGGCGTGATGAAGCGGGCGAAACATTTTCGCGTTAAAAAGTCGTTCTTCTATTGAAAACGCGAAGGGTGGAGCAAAGATGGGAAAGTTGAATCCTCTCCTGCCACCCTCATCGCCCGTTTTATCCTCTGTCCATATTCGCTCACCAGTGCCCTTTATATTTTCATAACTAATCTGCGCGGTACGTACTATTTCGCTCTCCGCACATTTTATAACTTTATGGATTTTTCTACGCAAACCCACTCCATCCTGTCTTGTCCTTTTTTCATTACTCTTTGTATCCTTTTTCGCCACCGCGAAACACTGTCGTAAAGTCGTGAAATAAAAGCGTATATTACATCGCAGTAGCCGCGTTGTCGAGGGAAAAAAAAGGGAAAAAAAAAGGGAAAAAAATAGAATTACTTATTCGAACCCCCGATCTGAATCCCACCGTGTCAAATTTCATCGCTTTTTGGCATCGGACCCAACGATCGTGTGATCATTTCAATCGTCCTTCGGCGTCCTCGAAATAGCCGTTTGTTGCGCGAACGTTACACGCGATCGATATTAACGCGTACAAATTGAATTACGTTTCCGTTAGAAGCGTCTTCGGTTGTTTCGATGTTGCTTGCGATTGCATTAAAATGTAATTGCAAAAAACGTACGGTAATTAAGTTTGGTCCCGGCAACGACGGCTTTTTGAGTTGGCAACACACGGAGAAACAAATTAGTAGTTATTGGCGATATTAAAAGAGCGGTTCCGCGTCGGTGTGCGCAATGCGCGCGTGTGCGTTTGGAAATCATTGGCTGGTGGACAACGCTGATGTATATAATATAAATATACATTCAAATATAAATATATATATATATATGTGCGACTTATGACGGGGCAGAGGGATGCGCGAATAATATACGGACTCGAATTGAAATTAAATAATGCATTACTTAAGAAGTTTGTTACATAAATTCGATTAATCAGTCGGTCCGATTGAAGCCGGTAATTAAAAAATTGTTAATTACGCGCGGAAATGTGCCAGGCGGATTTTTGCGCCACGCGAATCGGATGTGTAACAAGAACAATTATGGCGCGCAACAAACGGCAACAACCGACAAACAAATTGTTACTTTTTTTTTCCGCCGCGTAAACCGTAATTATTCTACTTTAGCTACTGCGCCAGTTGCTAAAGGGTTGAGCGCAAAAAATTACTGCGCCATCCACTAAGAGCCGTAGACCACCGACGCGGCGCCACTTCAGTTAGCACGCAAAATTCGCTGGATGAGTGGTTGACATTCGCAGAACGGATAGTTGATGCTGCATTGCGCGCGATCGCAATTGTCGGTTTCAAAAATGTGCTCCTCGTTTGTTCTTTGTTGATGCGCTTCCAGCGGTGTGAAAGCTAATTGTTAGTAGCGGATTTAGCAGGGTTTATATCACGATTTTAGTCGTATTTGTAGTATTTCTATATAGTGGCATAATAGTGCAACGGTGGTATGACTGCTTAGTGCAAGCTGTGAGGTCGTTATAGTTATTATTAAATTGCTTAGTTTCAAGTTAGGTAATTGTTAGTAAAGGAATTAGTAAGATTTTAGTTTTAGGCATATTTATAATATTCCTATATAGTACAACGGTTGGTAAGAATGGTTAGTGCTGGTTATAAAATATTAGAAAAAAATTAGAAACAGTGTTAAGTTGATTAGTATCAATTTTAGATACTATCAAGGATTAAGGTTGGCAAGGATTAGCGTGATAGTTGTAGCTAATTAGTATTTTTATGAGTTGTAAACTAGTATGTAAATTATTAATTAAAGTTCTTAGTGGTTATGAAGGTATATTGTCTATGTCATTATTATACTGTATTCCTAAATAGTATGTTTTTAAGGATCAACGTTTACTAATACTCATTACTAGTAATCGTTTTCTAATTTAGTTGCCGTTAAATTGCTAATATTAATAAACATTGTGAATAACTGAGGTTAGCTAGTTTCCGTTAATTAATAGTTTATTCAACTATTTGTATGATAATAATTATATGATTTTCACAGAAAATATATTTAACGTTATTAATATGCATAGAATTAGTATTGTAAGCCTTAAGTACTGTAAAAAACCGTCGCTAAACTAATTAGTAGTACTAATTAGTTAATTGTATTAGTTATTTTTAATTGTATTGAAAGATAAATAGTGACATTAAAAATGTTTATATAATTTTCTTCGTCCTAATTATTATTAGCGTTAACAAGTTTGACAAATCTATCTTTGTCACACTTACACAATTTCTATGTGCATAATTTTGTACTATAGTAAAAATCTCGTCGACAGTGTTTAGCATCAATCATAAATTAATTATTACTATCCATTTTGATGGGAAACTGATAATAGTGAAAGCAATACCTAATACACTAATCTATCCTCTGGAATGGACGGTATTTTAAATGTTATTTGGAAAATAAAAATTAATCAAAACGATATAATCTAGAAATAGATAACGGTTTCTCCATCAAAGCCATTAAAGCTTCAGTGGATTTTAACAAACTGTATTGCTATGAATTGCAATTTAATACTGAAGACAGTTGATTGATTTAGAAAATTACATAACATCAGTCTCCATCTCATAGTGAGTTTCCTAACTTATGAAGCATTTTTTGCTCAAATTCTGTTACGTCACCCTGCCCTTTTCGAAACCCTCTTGTATGATAGTTTCCCATCGTAGAAATTATTAGCAAATAAGGCGAACGAGTCATTTATATATATAGCTATCAGTACCGGAATGCGTATCTTATTATTTACAATTCAATTTTCAAATATTTACTTTCACTCAAAAAATTATTTTAAAAACTAGGGAAATTAGCTATGGTCAAATAACATTTACATTCGAGCATCGAACAAAATACTAATTAATATTTCTTACTGTTAAACTATTTTGCTAATCTGAGACAGGAATATCATAATTATACCTGCCAACTATATACAAATAAGCTTGCTAAAGTCCCAACCTAAATTCACGTAGAGTTACAATCAACGTACAAATTATCTTTGGACTACTACTACTGCTACTAACCAGTAATACTAGACATCATTATAAAAGCTTATTTGAAAATCCTTTAAATACGATAATAATAACTGTATGTAGTAAAAATACATATTCATATATAGTATATGATCTAAGTAACTAATCCTGCAGTTTATTACTAATTACAAAAGTATTACTGTTAATTAGTACTACATTTTAGTATATATGAATTATTATCAGCTGTCAACTATTATTAATTAGTTCCACGTCAATAACCAGCGGCATCTTCGTAACTAATTAACAGTAATTCATTACTAATTAATACTAATTAATACGTGCTTATTAGCGCTACTCCTAATACTAAAAATTAACTCAAACCGTACCGCTAATCATCGTCACCAAACCTTGTACCATCATTCTTTTTTACATTTCAACCACGTATTTATTTCTCCAGCCGTTTTATTCTTCATTTCCGTACTTTCCACTCAAACGCAAGAGAGAACAACATTTTTCGTACAATGCCGTACTGGTCTGACATTTTCGTAGCTCACTGTTAAGAGACTACTTCGGAGTTTGTAATCGCTTATTCCATACAACGTTGCAATTTATAATAAATTTCATAATGGAACATTATTTAAATGGATTTACAAAATAATTGTTTATCATTTATGAAATGGAAATTCAAACGTAAAATGTTTGACTTATAACCCATTAGCGATGATTGGCTGTTAGGGTTTTGACAACCAAACAGTAACCGAAATTTGTTGTTGTCAAATCAATTTGTCTGAACGATGGATACTGTTGATTCTTGTGCTGCTGCAGTGTGAATAACTTCAGTTCTCTTAAACGATGGAGCCGAGCCCACCATTCGCCGAGGGTGGTAAGCGATTACTGAAACAGCTAATTGTCGCAACCCAGATTTCAACCCAAACAAATTCCTTTTTGTACTTTTCCCTTGCAAAGTAAGAATCGCACAACGGCACATCGTAGAATTTACAAAAAAATTCTGCTGTAATTTTACGATGAACTGAATATTATCCTGCAATTGGTATATATAAGAAGGCATTCATATATATCTGTTTAACACCCAGGATCTATTTCCGGGTTAATTAGATAGATCTTAGATCATCTTTTTCTGAGACTAAATGCCGAATAATTGCGACGAAATATTTACATAGAACAATGTTATAAAACTTTTGAGAATTTGTAAATTCGAATATGTGAAAAACATTTTTTCCTGCAAATCCTTGCAACAAACGTTTTAAATTCCATGCCAAATCTGCAATTTTGATGCCGACCCTCCAAACTGCGAAATAATATATGAAACGATCGTTTTGAGGACAATTTGTAGAGCGTTGAAGTATTTCCGTATTTCTAGAAGCTAAAGTGATCCAATTAATATATATATATATATATATATATATATATATATATAAATTTGTGATAAGTTAATATAATTAACTTGAAACAAGTCTCCGCGAACTCTACTATTCTACGATACACAAAACATCATCGTTTCATTTTATCGATCCAACACCAGATATAACATTACAACTTGTTAAAAATAAATGTTGCACGCTTTTTTGATAAAGCTTCTAGATGATGTAACATAAACTCGAATTATTCAGAACCCTATTACGCAGTGCAAATACAGCTGTGGACTGCGCCACCAATTGACAATCTTAATCATTCTTCCTGCGACAAATTAAAAATGGACACCAAAATTTCGTGCGGTTTAATTTTCGGCATATCATTAACTAAGTCGAATTTCGGATTAATAATACAAATTGAAAATTTACATACAACTATTTTAACCATGGTCTATCGTCAGCATCCGCATAAATATGTTTAAAATTCATCCGGCAAGAGATCGTCTAAGAGCAGGACGTGAATTGTCAAACTTTCCCAATTGAATTTGTCAAACTACTCTACGCATCGACGTTCGTGAAAGTTTGATCTGATTTAATATATGAATATCAATAACACTGACCGCGAGCCAAAATTTTATTCATTTTTAGCCAATATTAAATTGAATAACGTTTAAACAACAATGGTCCAATAGCAATATTAAGACGACGATATCGACGTAATAAAAATACTACAATGTGAGAGCAACAATATTAAGTCAACAACATAAATATATTTGGTTCTTAAATGAAAATAATATTGCTATATAAATACAAAAATATTGAATGACAATAATAAAAATACAACATTAAATAGTAAATTCTAATGGGATAATATTGAGATAGCACACGGAGAAAAATATAATTGAAATTTTACTATAAAATAAACGAAACTGACCCTGGAAGGAACAAACTTCAAATTTGTCTAATAAATTATGGTTAAATAGTGGTATAAACAAGAAAGAAAATACTATTTTTATGCCACTATTTTACCATAATTTATTATACAAATTTGAAGTTATTTATTTATTAAGAAGTAACGGGAATTAACATTTACATTAAAGAAAAAAAACATTTTTTTTATTATATTTATATGTATATATATATATATATATATATATACAGAGAGAAATTTGATTGTAAAAATTAGCATGAATAATGTTACTTGAGCATGACGAATAACAAATTATAATTTTTAAAAGGTTTTGTGTTAAATTTTGGGATAAAATATGTTAAAAATGTTGAACATAGGAAAAAATATGTTAAAAATTATCTTTTGTCAGTCGTAATGCTCAATTAATATAATTCGTGCTAATTTTGACTACCAAATTTCTCTGAGTATAGCAATATATATAGCATATATTAAAATCCTCTACATAAGTCGAATATAATATAATGCGCGTTGAAAAGTTAATACATTATATAGTAATTTTTATTGTATTTTCAGGTATATCCTACTTTTGATATATTATATATAGTAAATTGTTGGATATACGTTTTCTCTCTGTATGTATATTAAGCAAAAATATTGAACATCATTTTTCATTAAAATAAAGACAGTATTAAGGAAGTAAAATGATTTAAATTTTTAAAAAATGACACCACCAATATTGGCACATACTAATAAAAAAACGACAATATTAACACAACAAAATAAAAGCGATAATTAATGATTCTGAAACAATTTAATTTCAGTATAATAAAGACAATAATTCTGCATTTCCTAAACAACAAAATGTTTTCATCCATTGTATCCACCTTTCCTCTTTCGGCGTGCTAACATTCGTTTAAACGAGGATGATTCAGTGAATAATCATTTGATTCACTTTCTTTTTTCAACTACAATTCACATGATAAAAAGGATCGCATCCCAAAGGGTGGCCATCGTTCTCGCAACCAAACCCAAACCAGTCGTGAATTTTCACAGCTCGAATTTTTTTTTTATTTTTATCGCGGATCAAATATACCAATTTGCCACTGACTACTGTTTCCATTTTTCTAATGCAACCTCCAAACCCGAAACACCTCGTGAAAAATTAATAATTTTTTCGAGTATTTAATTAATCGCGCAAATAGGTTTGCTGTATCGATGTCATCATCGAGAAATTGGCAAAGTTCAATAAAGAAACAACGTCACGTCTATTATATTTTAACATGTCTTCAAATCCATTACAATTACAATTTCAATGGCGCAGTTGCCAGATTATATATTTATATAGGCAATGAAAAAAATAATAAAACGGACTAATATATATATATATATATATATATATATATATATATATATATAAGATGAGATCTAAAAAATTATCGAGACAATTGTTGATAGCGAGGTACTTTTTTTCATGAAAATTATTTATAACTATATACACATATTAATCAAATCAAATTATATAAATACGATACAAAGTAAAAATTCGTTTAATTGATTAATTAGATAAAATAGATGAAAAGTCGTTCGCTACGGACATCTCTACGAAAATCTTTTTTTAAATAAAATCTACCACATTTTCTAACAGTTTTAGTAATCACCAATAAATGAAGCGGTAAGTATGATTAACAATTTAATTACAGGAACGTAATATACCATTTTTCTCAAATTATCATACAAGAAACTTAATTTGAATAAATGATGAATATTTTAGAATTCGAAGGGATTATATTCAAACAACATAACAATATTGAAATAATTAATATATAAATAGAAAATTTATTAACATACAAAATTAACATACAATTATAATACATATACACATTTTCGAACGTATACACCAATTCCATTTAATTACATAAGATTTTTTTATAACACACGTTGATATGTATCAAAACGCATAATTTCATCACAGATTCCATATAAAAAAGTAGATTAATTCTACCTATGTGATCTATCCAATAAATCCATCATTTCTATCAACCAAGTTTTAACGCAACATATAAAACGAAACCTAGAACCAATCAAAACTATCAAAAAACGTAAATTCTACGTGGATTCCACATAGACCGCTATCGTCTACCCAGTTTCCACAAGGAATAGTTACATCCGAACGGTTTTCCAGCAAATCTACAATCGTTAACCACCAAATTGTAAACCTCGACCTTAACTCAAACGCTCGAACGTTAAAACGTTGAAAACACGTGTATTCCACTTGGAAAAAATGTCTCCCCACAGAATCCACGTGTCTTCCACGTAGAATCCCCGAATTCTACCCGCCAGTTCGTCCTTGCCGACATAAAGCCTTTGCCCGTGCAAACGCCAATTTTTTCAGCGTCATTTTTCGTCCAAATTAGCCGAATAATTGCGCGCGTGAAGTGGCATCCATCGCGGGACACCGAATTCCGCCGAAACGGTTCGCGGCGGCGGCCGCGCGCACCCGCGCACCCAGCAGCATTTACTTCCCGTTTCGTAACATTAATAATGAACAAAAACAACAAACCATCCTTAAATGACAATCCTGGAAATTAAAAAGCACCAACTGGAGCGCCGTCGTTAAACCCAGGAACAAACGTTTTTGTCCTTTTAATAAAATCAAGAGACAGTAATTCCCCCACCGCGGCTCTCGTGATTCGAATTTTATTATGCATTTACGCACTTATACATCTCTTGTAACCACGCACCGCCCTAGCTCTCTCACAAACGTTACCCGGGATGAAATAACCCCCACTACATGATTGGTACAACCCCACCGCCAATAGAAAGCTCCGCATGTAGTGCTAAAAACGTGGATCGATACTAAAATGCTTTAAAATCGCGTATTTTATATCTAGTGAAGCTGGCTGGCCTAGATGAAACGCGGAACAAATTGTGGATGGTTGAAAAATCAGCGACGAACTGGCGCGATGACGGCCCGCCGTTGCGCCAGGCGATTCGTCGCGGCACCGTCGCGATTTTCGATTTGTCGCTTTGCCGGTTCGGTTCGCCCGATCGCCAATCTCGGCGACGCCGAATGCGCGGTTCGCCGATGTAATTGACTCCGCCATAAATTCACTCGCGAATAGAAATAGCGCGGATGATTTTTAAATGTCAGTTTGATGTGTGCTTATATCCGTGCGCCCCCCACCGACACACACACACACACACTCCACGCGCGATCGGCAGATTAATTTAATTTCGCTGTACGGAAATATGTAATCTACACTGTGGGTCGGAATGTTTCAAACCTGTCAGATGATTGTAAGCGATAAAAAACTATGACATTTTATTTGTAATCAAAATTGATATTTTATTTATCCGTCGCGTTTTGCTTGATGCCGCGTGGCAAAATGCAGAATCCAATTTTCGCATTAATCAACGGCGTGTATCGCGTCGTTCATTTTTTACACGGGAACGCCGCGCGCCCGACGCGTACAATTCGATCGCGGCCGTTTCGTGGAGACGCAAATTGCGCTCGCGAGGCGACATTTCTCGACGGTAAAGTGCGATTCGGCTGATCGTTACGGCGCGCTTCGTGACGCGTGGCTTTGGGACGCGGCGTCGCGTGCGTTGGCCGCGGCGGTTCGTGTTTGACACAGGGCGTCGTTCAAGAGGTCGCGGGAATCGAACGCAGCCGATGATTAATTTCGACGGGGATGGGTTCAATTTCGTTAGGATTAGGAGAGGAACTCGTTGAGACGAAATTAAAGTGATGCGTCTTGGTTTAAGGCGGACGGAATTGGACCGACGGGGATGCGTTAATTTCAGACACCGGTTGTATCAAGACGAGATTAAGACGTCGTTAAAATTCAACCGATTCGTAAATTCGGCATTCATCTTTTGACGGACTACAATTTTTGGATAACGCATTGACAGGCTTTTGTCAATTATATTATTATTATTATTATTATTATTATTATTATTATTATTATTATTACAAATATTGCGCCTCAAGGAAAGCCTGTATGGCTGAAAAGTACATATTGATACAAAAGAAATATGGTAAAAATTACAATAAGGTTATATACATAATTATAATTAATTGTGACAATTTTAAATAAATGCATAAATTGAATAAATAGATAAAGCCGTCCTGATATCCAAATCGCAAAATTATTATTATTATTATTATTATTATTATTATTAGTATTAGTATTATTATTGTTGTTCATTTAATCATATACATAATATTCATTTATTCACAAAATTGACTCCAATTTATTTACATTAAAATTTATTTGTTACAGGGCAACGTTAATACGACAATATTCAGCAAAGCAGAACGTCAATATTGCACCGACAATATTATGACGGAACTAATAAAATGATATTCTTATTATATCGACATTATCAGGCGCTCATAATGAGCGGATAGTAATGAAACGATAACATTAAGACGACAATATTATAGAGAACATATCATGTCGATAACTCCAAGATCATTTAGACATTACTAATTCTCAATATTGAGACGACGCGATATCAAGGCGACGAAATGATTAAGCGAGTAATCAGAAAGGAATACCAGTACATTAATGTTCAGACGTTCAATATTAGTAAGACAATTTAAGACTACATTGCAATGATGATATTTAAATTACAACGCGATATTCAGACGTCGATATCACAACAACAACGTTGCTTTATCGTTCGTAATTACCCGTGAAATTTGGCAAAACTATTACACCGACAATATTGAGATCGCAACGTTCGAATCTTAAACAAAGATGATATTAAGATATCACTCCAACAATAGCAAAAACAATATCCAAACAGAACATTTTTGTATTACGCCGAGTCAATATCGAACAAAACAAAATCAACCCGTGACATCCCGACAACCAAATCCTTAAGACAATGTCATCTCAAACGTTTTTCATAATTACACGGGAATAAATAAGGCATTAAATTTATACAAAAATAGTTTTGTTTTAAAATAGTCAAAATATGTTGGATCTACTACGAGGTGTGTGTTGATTGTATACTGCTTTAGAAATACCATGTTTATAAACACAGTGGCTATTTTTTCTTAGAATCCAATTGATTCTATTCAAACAAATTGTTCGTTTTAATTTTACAAAGTTTCTGTGTTGAATCAACACCGTGTAGTCAACATGGTCATTTTGTGTTGGATTTATATCATTATTTTTTCCTGTGATGTGTAGTAATTATTTAATTATATATTTATCAATATTGAGTATACAATATCAAATAATACAAAATGATACTATTATATGCAGTTCTATAACGTAAGATGAACCGTATTTAACTATAAAAAGTCAAAAACTTTTCAAGTGCTGAAGCATTAAAGAATATTAAATTCACAAATATTTCATGACTGAGGTAATAAATATTTAATGCATTAAAATTGCGTTGTTTCAGAACAAGATAATTTTTTATATTTAATTTAAATAATATAAATAACATTAAATATAAAATAACATTTTGCAGCATTACAATTAAGAAATTAATTCCAATAATGAACGCCGGTTAAAATAGAACGAATGTAAATATTTTATACGAAGCTTTTACTAGCTATGAAAAGTTGCTGTTAAAGTTTTTATGCAAGTCTGTGTTGCTTACTAGTTAAAAGATCACATTGATAAAATAAATTTTTATCGTTTGTTACAAAAATCTTGAATCGATTTTTCTAAATAATATTTTATTATTAACGTTTTTAGGAGAATAGTATTATTATACATGACTTATAGTCACTCAATCTACATTTGAAGACAAAACTTTTTAGTTTAATAAAAAGTAATGACATTGAAAGATTATGAATGACTAAAGGGGGTTAAAAGCTAATTTTGCTAACAAGTAGCAGTCATATAAGTTTATGTAATGAGACCTTTGAGGACAAACGGCCATCTTGTTTCCCATTTACGCAATGTTAAATATTTTACGCGTAGTATTTTTGAGGGCACAAAATACGATAAGGGGCCCCCCGATCTCGTAAATTAATT
The DNA here is from genome assembly GCA_022817085.1 of Psilanteris sp. ZL-2020. Taxonomy (NCBI): domain Eukaryota; kingdom Metazoa; phylum Arthropoda; class Insecta; order Hymenoptera; family Scelionidae; genus Psilanteris; species Psilanteris sp. ZL-2020. The sequence continues at coordinate 18,171 of JABFQC010001728.1, forward strand.
TTGTTAAATTATTTAAAGTAGTAGGGGGTTGGGG
>JABFQC010001729.1:0-18197 GCA_022817085.1 Psilanteris sp. ZL-2020
ATTATATTCTGTTATATGCTCATATAGCTATATAACAATCTACTAAATTTGATCAAATAGTAAAACCTATAAAATAGTATTACCTGTAAAACTAGGTGTTCCAGATTATTGTTCAAAGTCTCGATTACGTTTTCAGCATTAATTTTATCTTTATTATCAGCTTCAGGTTTTGATAAAAGTATACATTCAATCGAATCGGGTTCAAATGTATTAATTTCATCCACTTCTTTATTTTTATTTGCTTCTTCATCTAACAGCAAATCTCCATCTGTACTGTGAATTTGCAACCTGGGCGGTAACAAATTCACTTGCTGACCATTAACAATTTCATCCAAATCTTCATCACTTGAAGATGACAACGAATCACTATCAATTTCCGAGTCATCGGAACTGTTTTTCTCTTTATCTTTCACCATTTTATTTTGTTTCTTCCAGTCCACTTGAGGTACAATGATGCTTGTTTCATGTAAAGGACTTCTCGGTCTACACGCATCGTTTTCCGCAGTCTGAATTTTCAGCTTATTACTATTAATAACGGTATCTTCATTCGAATCTTTTATTAATTCCGTTCTTTCTTTCACCACCGAAAGTCCTCTTAAACGATCTATACTTGATTCAGTCTTAGACTTCAGTATACTCGTTTCCTTTATTAAGTCAGGCAAATGTTCCTTTTCATCATCCGACTTTTTATTCACTTTCGCAATCGTTTCTTCCAGTGCCATCATTTTCCCTTGGTAATTTGAAAGTAAATTATTTGTCATTGGCAATATCTGATTATTTGTTCCACGGAATTTCGACGTACCCTGCAAAAATGCTTGCATCGTTGGACTAGGTTCTGGCGCTGGATTCAGAAGTTTTTGATGCTGAGAAATTGAATCTGTAAGATTTTGCAGGCGGGTATTTACGTTTGACGTTGACCCTGATTTAATAACTGAACTGCCTCGAGCTGGTCCTCCCAGCAAATATCGTTTCTTGAGCTCCAACGATATCTTCGATGCAATTCCTTCAGTGGAATGTGTCCGGTTTAAGGCATAGTCGCCTTTGCGTTGTGGAATTAATTTTTGCAAACCTGGCGACGCTTGTTGCTTATTTTCTATTTGCTTTTCATTTAAAACACTTTCGGCTGTTTCCAATTTTGAAAATTGTAATTTAACCCCAGTATTTTCCTTGTTAGGAATAGAATTGCCGTTTACCGTCGTTATCACGCGACTTTTAACCTTCACCTTTTTTGGCTCGTTGTAATCGCCACGAGTTTTTCGCACGTATACATCATTGATGGTAATTTCAGGAATCTCGTGTTGCGTGGGTGTAGTTCCATCGTGTTCGAACTCCGAATCGGTTGAAATTTCTGTCGCAGAATTCTCTTCACTTTCTTCAGAAAACTCATCGTTTGAAGCAATCTAAAATTAGGGACACAGAAAGTCAATTAATAATAACTCTAAAAGAAGAATATTCATTGATTAGATAATAAAAATAGATAGATGTGCCCTTTTCAGAAGCGTAATTTTATTTATAATAGATTTAGAATATTTATAAAATGTGACTTTTGGGGTTACAAGATTTAATAGTTCAAACTGGAATTAATGTTTCAATCATTGATTCAAATATGAAATAAAAAATGCGTTAATTTAATTATTTTATATTGTAAACAAAGTGGCAGTTAATGTAAAATTGCATTGAATTGAATGTTAAAATACACAAATTTCAAAATCATTATGATTTCGGTTGATTGAAATTATAACAATTATTTGCAGTAGTAGATTTGTTTTGAACGTTAAATGCAGTGCTGTTTTAGTAACAAGTGTAATTAACGTGATAAAATCTTTTTGACCGCGGTTTGTTTGTTGTCTGTGAATTAATTGTATTAAAACATTGTTGCACAATAAAACATTTGCGTTCAAAAAAGTGAATTCATTAGCAATCGTTAGATAACAAAGTAGAGATGTAAGTAAATAAAAATGTTCTTAAAAAATAAACTTAAAAAAGTAAACGAAATAAGCCTAAACACACAAAATTGAAACTTAAGCAATGAGACGTTAATGTATTGGCTGGTGGTAATCGAAAGAAACGAATTAACACAGGCCAGTGAACTGAAGCGAAAGCATTCTCAAACTCAACTCGAAGATAACATACGTAGCAGTTAATTTCGTATTAGTCAAATAACACTGCAACCACAAATCGGAATCAATCGTTACCTTTGTAAAGGGGTTTCGGGACGGACATAAGAACATTTCGTATCACCATCAGCCATCGCTTTCGTTTCTTAAATTCTGATTTTATTCACAACATCAAATCATACAATAACGTCTGATAATAAAATAATTCATTTCAAAAACTCAATTACAAAACAGCTTTACGAAATCACACACTTGTCTTTTTGCTTTGTTTTGGACTTTAAAGAACTATGACGATCGACTTTGGAATTCACTTTATCATTGCAATTTTTGCGCTCATTCGCTTTAACTTCCAATGCACTAACTAATTTACTAGCATCGTCACTAGGTGACACAGTTACGTCATTGAAACTACGCTTCCTTTCTGGTCTCTTTGGAAATTTAACCCCATTTACTCTATCCGACATGATTTCTTTTTCAACCACTCGCACCTTTTGAATGTTTTCAACGGATGCAGTTGGTTTGATACCAGCGACTTTGACAGCGTTAGAATTATCCCCACCCATACCATTCTTATAAAGAAAATCGTTCGCGGTTGAAAAAGAAGCCGCGCGGTTCACGAATTTTCTCGGTGGCTTTTTAATAGGTGGTGCTTTTGGTTTTGGTAGCTCCACGATGCGCGGTACTAGCGCCACTTTCTCTATCTTCTCGATTCTCTGAGGTACAAATCTAACATCTGATTTAATTTGATTTTCAAGTTTTCGAAATTCGTGATCGATATCATCACTTTTACTAGCATCACCGATTTCGATAATTTCAAAATCGTCTTCTTTTGAAAAAGCACTGGCATCAAAATACTTTGCCAAATCTTTTTCGACGATTTTATCCGACAATTTTGGCTTAATATCGAGTTCTATTATTTTAACTACAGGTTCCGTTAGAGGTTCCGCGGGTTCGGGTTGTTTGATCGCGGGTTTTATAGGCTCGAAATATTTGTTCATTTGCAAACGCGCGGATTCTTTGGACATTTGACGTAACTCCTCGTAAGGTGTTTTATTTTTAATTTTGCGCTGGTGTACCTCAAGTTTCAGACTTTCAAATGCATCTAAAGGTTCGGGTTTGGATTTTTCAACTTCAAATACACTTTCGGGTTTTGTTTCTGCCGGTGGAGTGGGCGCCGTTACAACTACTATCGGAGTAACTTTAATTCGCATTTTACTGTTGCTAGCTGAATCATCATCCGACGACAAATTACTGGTGAACGATTCGTATGTTTGATTTGTGTCCGAAATAGAATTATTAGATAAACGTCGGTTCAACTTAGGCGATGGCGTAATTAGATCCGGTAAATTGTCGTCGGATCTGAAACCAAGACCCAATTCGGGTCCACTATTCGGAATCGCATCAGGTAAATGCTCAATTTTTGCAATATCTGGAGGAGATATCTTTTCAGCCGAACTTGATAATTCAGAATTAAAATCTACGTCGACTATTGAATTAGACTCGACAATTTCATCATTATGTTCACAGTTATTAGAGTTCTTATGAATGGAGTTTGCAAGAATTCCATTTAATGAAGCACTACCACTGATGTTATCACTAGAAAATAAATCTGACAACATGTTCACCTCAGTTTCAGAACCCGAATCCGTATCCGAACTACGTGATGGTACTTTCAACCAAACTTCTTGCTTGCGCAACTCTCTTGCACGTACATCATCTTCATCTTCAGTCGCAGTTTCACTTTCCTCTTCTATAAGAAGTAAATACATTATAATATTTTACGAAGCTATATAATTAATTAATTAAATAATAATATAAATGTATTGACATGTATATCGCTTTACTATTTTTAATATAATAGAATCTAAGAAAATTAAACTAAATTTTTATTAATTGTTTTCCAACTATTGTATATAGAGAAATATTATATTTCATTATTTGTATGTAATTTTATTTCAATTCTATTTTATGCCCACTGAATGTGTAATAAATTTAAACAATGCACATAAAATTAAAATATATATAATTTACCTTCACTAGTGTATTCATCACTAGAATCTTCATATTCGTTACTTCCAGTATCAGACTGACCAGCTGATGTGAATGGTTGAGAGTATCGCAAAGTCCAGTTTTTCGCTAATTCCAGCGTTTCTTCTTTCGTTAATGGCTGATCAATGGCTTCCTCATAAATCATATTATCATCATCCGAATCACTATGTGTTATAAAGAAATAATTAATAACATATATATTTGACTCAAATATATTTTAACTTATAGTAAGAAAGTTATAATAATATTTATTTATATTATATTAATAAATTACAAATAGTAATTTTCCTTTAATAAATGTTGATATGTAAACTATTCTGTATATATAAATATTTCATACAAATATATACACACTTTTTAAACTTAACACAGACTATTTTACTGTAATTTCTTTCAATGATGTCAGTTATTAAAAAACAACCTTTTCCGATGTTAGTTTCAATGTTTCATTTGTTTAAAAAAATCTTAGAACTATAGCTTGTTTTATTAAGAGGTTTGCAAATTGGGAAATGTAGAATGATTGTTAAGAATGATTTTTCTTTAAGCAAGTAAATACAATTTTTATTTGTAACAAAACTGATAATAAGAAAATATAAAATATGAATAAAATATTAGAAATTATTTTTATAATTTAATGTGAAATAGAAATATTATTTGTATGATAAAATTTTATTATAAATAGTAAGATTCTTCTATATTAAAAGTTTTTTGAAGTTTATTATTTAATTATTTATTAATTTAATTATTAAGTTTAAAGTAATACAAATTATAAACAGTTTAATCAATAAATTTATGCAATTAATTTATCGCCATAGGTGATACACGACAGTGAACTTTTCTTGGACATTTTGGTATACATGTAAGAACTATGAAAAACATTCTTGATACAAAGGTTTTTGGGCACCTCATGTCTGACATCTCGTCATTGGAACCCATTTCAGCAGCAGATGCTCCAAAGTTACGATCTGTCCATTCATCCTCATCCATTGGACTTTGTGTCTCTTCCGGATCAGATACTCCAGCCACATTTTCAAATTCTATTCGCTCTGGAGTTTGACCCCGATCTAGTAAATCTAGTCCAGAAACGCCTTCTTTTGACTGTAAAAATATCAATATTTTACAAATTGTCATTTTTAAATGTGTATTGATAAAGAAAAACAAATAAATAACTTTATATATAAACAATATTTAAAAAAAGAAGAAAAAAAGAATTAAAGGTTTTAAAAAAAAGTAAAACAAAAATATGTAAAAATCTTATTTATTACTTCCTAAAATTTGAACAAACTCCTAAATTGTATTTTTATTTTGTTTTGAATTACTTAACAAGCATAAATAAATAGCTTACAAGTTCTTTAAAAAAAATATACAGTTTACAAATATTTTGTATATAAAACACTTATTTTATTTTACGCTTCCAGCAAAAATTAAAATAATAAAAATTTTATAATATCACACATGCCTTTTCGCCAGATTTCATGTGGTTTGGTACATTTAGATGAATATTTTCTATGTTTGAGGAAGGGATGCTTAACAAATGTTTCCTATCCATTCTTCTCATTGTACCAGAAAGACCAAAATGTTGAGCGCAATAAAATCGTCCGTCATCTTTTTCTCTATCAAAAGTGTGGTGTCCTAAAGTAATGACAAATATTAAACATTGTATATCAATACTTTTTGCAGTTACATAGTTTGGACTTTTTTATTATTATTAAAACCAATAATTTGTTTAATACTTTAAAATATGTATTTTTATATTGTATATAATATTACAAATTATATTTTTAATATAAATGTATACGATTTTTTAATTAATAAACCTTACTTTTAAATAAAAAAGGAAAATTATTTATGAATCATTAAATTAATACTAGAAAATAAAGAAGTAACAGTAAAAAAAGAAACAAGAAGATTAAAGTGATAAACAGATAGCATATAGTGTATATACAATACCTATTCTTAATGAAATTGAGCAATATTCACATCGGAAACAGCCTCTATGGAAAATTTTTCCTTCGGCATTTAGCTTCTCCATTAAGTAAACCTTTTTCTTGCAGAAATGACAAATATCCGATCCCTTTTGTACCGGAAATAGTATTGTTGCTTTTGAATTCTGTAAATCGAAACACATTAATCAATATCACATGATAAATAAATTTTTGACATTGATGATCAAAACAAAATCACTCAAACCAAAATTAATGCTAGCGTGCTTTAGCAGCGTACAAAAAAATCACTCTTTTATTGGATTATTTAAACTTAGTTTTAAAATTATTTATATATTATTAATGTCAACAAAATATAATTCATCAAAACTCGGTCTGCGGGTTGATTGAAACCCAAATAGTGCAATCCTACTAATTTTGTTGATATTTGATAAGACTCACACTGTACCAAATAATATGTTTCCATTTAATTATAACCATATGTATTATAATTTATATACTAACATATTTATTAAATAAGTTCATATATTAATAAAATATAATATAACGCAATATAATATACTAATAAAAAATCTTTACCGTTAATGAAAAAATAATGGTTATATAGTCATGAAAAGTTACAATATTTGTAACGTTCGTGAACAAAAGTTTAAATATGACAATATTTATATTTATACGTAACATCGTTATATCATTATAAATTTATACGTATAACATTAAACTTTAGATTTGAATTTTACTTCAAATGTAGCAAGGTACATGTTTTCTTTTGTTGATCGAGTGTGAGGCAAATTAACTCCAAACACATGCGGAATAAAATGTCTAATATTTACTTGTATGCAATGTAACGCTACTTAAGCAGTCGTGAATAAAATAACCGACATGTTCTATGTGCGAACATTTCATAATCATAATAGTTACCGATTTTTGCACCTTGGGTTCAGCGTCTTGATTTTTATTCGCAAATTGTTCAGCCATAGCTGACACTTTATTGTGTCCAAGCACGTTACCATCTTTCATCTTCTGGGCAACATGCCTGATGGTATTGTCAATTTCTGCGTACTTACTATCAATTTCCTTGGTATCACTCCCCTTTTTCTCCATCTTCGTTTGTCGAGCTAAAAACTGAATAAACCGTACAGAAATCTGACCAAAAATTATTAGCCCAATCTATTTGTATATAACATTGATAACCAACCTGTTCTCGACTCCATTTAGGTACTTTTTCAACTCTATCATGCTTCACTCCTCTACCCATCTTATTCTCTTCTATCTTCTTTTCAATTTCCTTCACGTTCCAGTCCGATTTCTCTATTTTACCTGTAAATCAATATTTTTATTATAATATGTTTTTAGACAATATTTATTGAATTAATATTTTTTTATATTCTGCTTACTGAATGTGCTAAAGAGGTTGATATGATAAAATGTGATCTATATATAATGATAATTATATATAGAAGTTAATGTAGAATAAATTTTATAATAATTAATTGAACAAAAATATGACTTTATATTATTATGTAATGACATGTGTATATCAATTATAAAAACCAAAGTTAAGGTACTACCAGTAATCAATTTTGTTACTCAAATGAATTGACATTTTATAATTAACATAATATAATTAAATATTAAAACAACAAATAGATAAAAAATATGTAACTCACCAATAGCTCGTAACAAATCTTTTGGTTTCTTGCCTAATGAAGTAGTTCCTTTCAGTACTTCTTCCATACTCTTAATTCTTCCGGAAAATTCTTTATCCGTGGTATTCCGTTGATGATCAGCAAACATCTTTGGCTCCCTATCCTATAAATAAAAGTTATAAGCAAATTAAATTATTACCAAAATCATGTACGAAAAATTATTAAACAAAACAAACAATCAAACTTTGTTTGTAACTTAATATATCAATCACACAAGTTAATTGTAAATTTGCTCAGGCCACACAAAACAAAAATTATTAGTAGTTAATTTGTTAAAAATTGTAATAAATTTTCCAATATTATCTTAACGTCATCAATGAACAATTCAACAGCACAACATTTTACAAGGTTAAAAAGAAACGGTACCAATCGGTAACATAAGATCGGTATTGTTGCAAATGCTTAATTTATGAACAATTTTTACAACAAAATCATCTTAAAGTCATAATGCAAGAACATTATAACTCCAGATATGTATTTGTAATAAATAAAACAAACTAAAATTCGTGTTAGACACACAATAACTTGAGTCACCGTTGGTTCAAAGTAACCATAAGTGCCAATCCTCACAACATAAATTTTAGATACAAACGCATTTCCCAGCGTCATGCCCGTAATTAAGCAGAAATCTAACACTCGTCGAACAACACAAGTTCAATTAACCGGTTCGAATTGAATCAAAATTGTTACTATATAATACAGTGAAGCCAACGCATTAGCACGAATTCAATGTGAAAAATAAACAAGCCCACAAACGAGTCATCGACCCAGTTCAATTAAACGCCAGAAATTGATTCAGTTTTCTGCTAATTTCTAGAGCATTCACTGTACGACATAATAATTGTTATGCAAATAAATAATCAACAGCTGGTATTGTTAATTTCTCCGTGCAGCTTGTCGCTTACTGGGTAAAGTATTTTCTGTTCAAGATCTTTGACTCTATCCTTGAAATCGGGCGCGGTTTGTCGGTACAAAAATATCGAGTAATCCTCGAAAGGCTCGTCGTCCTTTTCTCGCTTCGCGTTCGTATGCAGCATTTGCATGCTCTTGTAGAACTGTTGCGTCGCCATTTTGCGTAGATACTGACGCTTCCTCATGCGCTCGACTCGATTCTTTTCTATTTCCTCAAGTCTTTTCTGCCTTTCCTCCTTCACATTCGTTCAGTTTTATTATTTCGAAAAACCCCGTTAAGTATAAAAAGAAAGAGAGACTCGCTTTTGTTAGTAATTGAACGACTTATCATGAAAATCGTCAATCGTGAGGCATGCTTTATGAGTTAGAATTGAAACAAATAGTGGAGACAATCTCTGTTTCATGAAATTCATTACCACGACACCTTTGAATTGTACTTATTTAAACAAATTTATTTGACTTTTGTGACATATTAGGCTCACCGGTACAAATGTAAATATATATATATATTTATAAGCATTAACAGATTATTATGAATAACTGACTGATACAGAATTTGGGGAAGACGCAGTGCAAAATTAAATATATCTTCATTTGAATGCGCTCACGGCAAACCCGATGCACACTATCAGCACGAAGAAGATACTTCTTCGACAAACGACGGCCTTGATCTTCCGCCACCGTGACTAGAGCATATTCGATAAGTCATAACACTTGGTTTCGGGACATTGAAACGTTTTTCTCAACTATCTCTGTATTAGATTCATCGACGTCACAAGCGACTGATCGATGATGATCGTCCACGACACTTGTGGGTTTTATTTAATGTAGCATACAATATTCAAGTTCATAGATAACGATGATATGCTTTTATATACGTATAGGAATAATACAACACAGGTGTCGCTTTAGGATGAAAAATGTTACCTTGTCAGAGGTGGACTCAATTTTTGTTTAAGGCGAGAATCACTATCGTGACTCGTTGCAATCATGTGAAAAAAGAAAGTAAAGATATATATGTGTATTACAAATTGAACGTATGCTAAATTAACTTTGTCATATTCATCATTATAGTCAAATTATAAAGTTTTGTAATATTGATATTCAATGTAAACATCGTTAAATGAATTACTTTGGGTAGGATTTTATTTGTTGTATAAGAATTATAATTATGAATCGTTTTGAAATTGTTAAACAAGTTTGTTGTATAAACAAATTTTATAATATAATTGTTCAAAGGAATTGATAATTGATAATGCAGTTGACGATTAAGTTTAGAAATAAATTGTATTATTTCCTTAAGGTTTGTTCGTATAATATTGTCAAGTTCAAATGGCACTGTTGTTTTTATTACAAAGATATTTGTTGTTGTTTGTTTTTGTTTTTTTTTTTTTTTTAATAATTATAACATTTTGCATTTTATCAAAGAACTTAATTATTTCTAGGATACAAGAATTAGATGGAAAATAACGAAAAAAAATAAAATTGACAGTATTATAGCTATTCAAGTTTGGAAAAAATTTATCATTTAGGGAAACAAATTTTTTGGTGGATTTAAGTCACGATAGTGCATTATTTTACAAACTGATTTATTTCGTTTAATAAAGTGGTTACACAAATGTGCTTAAAACTGAACGCGAAATGTACATTGGACGCAATTAAATATCCACCTCTAAAAGCCCTGACAATTTAATGATGCTTGAGAATGTAAAATGATCTTATCAAAATGTTCAAGTTCTCGCTACTTACCACTGTGGCGCCCATTTTTTCTGTACTGCGACGCTTTCTCAAATTCCTTCTATCAGAAAGCATAAACATATGATCACTTGATCGTGTTCTTGAATGTTTCGAACGAAGCGGAGTGCTATCTGATTTTACAAAATGCTTAAGGAAGTGAGCATGTTGCTCTGGAGTCATTTGACTTAGTTTTTTGGAATACGCTGGTCTTTCAGGTTCTGTTTCTATTTCCTATGAACCAAATGTAAAATTAAATAAATAATGTTCACAATAATCAGTTATTTTATATCTTTAAAGCATAATGAAGTGTCCGAATTAAAAAAAAATTATAGATTGTCATATCATATTCAATATAAATCCAATAGTATGGCTTAATAAAATATATATATAAATAAAACTTTAATGAAATTGAAATGTTATATGAGATTCATGTATATTATTAGTTAATTGTATTGAAAATATATATTAAATTATTAAAATTGTACAATAGTATCTAAAAACTGTATGTTATAATTAATATTAAGGTAAGCAAATAAATAAATTATTAAATTATGTACTATTTATGAAAATAATATTCAATTTTATGTAATATTAATATTTACCTCCATTTTTGGATAAAATATATGAGGAATATCACGACGGAATGCTTCATATATACGAGTTAAATAAGAAAGCATAGTTGCATGATCTGGGACTTCATTCTCAGCCATTTGAGCACCAGTCATTACCTTAGTTGAACAAATTAAATTAATTAAAAACGTATTTAAACGAAAGTGTTTTTGTTTCTTTAAATTTGTATATCATTCGAAACTTTGTGTTAAATATACAAAAACTAGTTATAAGAAGTTAAATGTTTGTTTACATTAATATATTTAGAAATAAATTTTTGAAAGGAATGTTTTTGTAGGTATAACAGAAAATATTTAAAATAATTTAAATAAATAAATAAATATATATATTTATATATATATATAATAATACCGCTGGTATGCCAAGTTCTTTTTCCAAAATGTCAAAAGCAAGTTGATTGTTTTTTGCAATGTCTTCGGGATTGAGAGAGTGAAAGTCCAATAAATCAGGCCGATATCTGTGAATAATAGCACAGATTGCCAATCCACTTTTAAAGGATGTGGTTATATCATGAATTTGGACGGCATCGTACAGCGCCACCTGTCTTTTTAACCAATTTAAGAGAGTATCTGCATGTATTTGTGAATCTATAAATTAAATAAATACATAAATCAATAATTACTTCCATATAATTAGTATTGTACTAAAATACGTAATCTTAATATTGTTATGAAAAAATTAGTGACGATACAGTTGAAAATCAAATATTTCACGTAATCCGTATAACAATTTTTATTCAATTGCAATTCGAAAATTCAATTCCGAATAAACATTATTAATACAAATGAGGTTCCATTTTTAGAGGATTGTTTATTGTTATGTACATTTAAAGGTGTTAATTTATGAATTTAAGATTCATATAACCTAATACAAATTTATTGTTTTACGTTTGTTACAACATAAATGCGTTGATAAAATATGTTATATAAAAACTTCTTATATTGACTATTACACAAATAATTGCACAATTCGAGCCATAATAAATACACCATGATTAACAACAGAATCGATTCACAAATTGTGTATTACAACTTATCATTAGTAAGTACATAGCAAAGAATTAAGATAAAAATTAATCAAAAAACGTTAACATATTAATAATGTACACATTTTAGTCCTGGATTTGAGTTGATCAACCCAAATTCCTTCACCTTTATTTTCTTTCGACTCAATCAATTCCTCTTTAACTGCTTTGATGTGACGGATATCATTTTTTACTATTATTGCAGCTTCTGAATGCAAAACAAATTAAATGTTGATTTTAAACCGTTATTTACAATTTAATATTTCTATTGCAAAATCCGTTTGTATATTTTCTATTTGATTTACTTGAAGACATTAAATTTTTTTTTGTCACGTAGTTTATGAAAATATATTTTTTATATGATTATATTGATATATAGCAATAAAAATGATAATTTCTGATTTTTACAATAAATGAAAATAATGACAACGAGAAAAGTAATGTTTAATTTTAATTATATATAAATAATACTAGACCTTTTCTTCGTCGTTTCTTAGGTACATCAACATTGGTTGGAGTGGTAGGTATTATTATACTTTCTGGATCATCTGTATCAATTAGGTTTACTACATCCTTTGGAGCAACTGAGCGCAGATTTAAATTAGGGTACCTATAATATAAATTAATAATAGTTCGTTTAAAATTTTATTATGTAATATACCCATATTCATTAAAGCTAGACAAATTTATTGTGGAATACAATATTCAGACGTTGATAAATAATACATTCATAATTTCATTAAAAATTATTTAAATTCGTTTAATAATAAATACCAAAATAAATTAAACATTGACGATTAATAAAAAATGTAATTACAGATCTATATAAACATAACAAAGCTTTTAACTTTTATATAAATAATGTTGTCTTTACGTACCTACTATGAGGATCTAGTGAATATGAATTTGTACATTTAACTAGATTCTCAGGTGTTGTTTGTCCAAGTAACCTGTAAATGGACTCTCGTTCAGCAAGAACTTCTAATGGTGTCATTTTTGAGCTCCATTGCTTAATTGCCCAGCATGCATCGAAAGAGCTCAAAAAACCCCTTGCGCAACCGGATCCAGTTGGCCAGAAAGGCTATAACATTATTATTAATATTATTTCCATATTTTCGTAATATTACTTTAATTTTAATGTTTACAAGTAATATTCATCAATAATTCCTTAATAAAACTTGATCATAATTTAGAAGTATTTTTAGTTAAATTTTTGAGTAATTTTTAAAGTATATAGATAATTGATTTATGAATTCATATAAAAAATATAAATAACAAGCAGACATAGATATTACTATAGTATTTAAGTTATGATATCGCAGTAGGTTTTACTTATACAATCTATGGATTTTTTACCATAGAGCTTCACCGCAAAACTGATGAATTCTTCATACACGTGATAATTTATTTTATTTTATAATTCACGTTCATTTAATATATATTAAACGAAATTAATACTCCATTTTTATTGATTTGTTGGATAAAAGAATGTGAAAGTTGACAAGTTAATTTTGTTACATGTTACATATACAAAAAGCTGAAATTCGTTGTTCTAAATAAGTCAATTTAATTGACACTCACCTCCAATAAACTATCACCGACCAATAACATAAGAAGTTTATGACCATGCCGTTCTACTATACGACTAGCATTTTCGGCAGCATACATTGAGGTGAAGTCGAACATAGCTACATCTTCATGACCGTAATGGTTCAATGCAAATTCCAGATCAGGCATTTGATAATTCGTAGAAAAATTGGCGGCAGATCTGGCATATGCTATGAGATTTTCTCGATTTACATTCTCTTTTGCCAATAGCTTCGCAGTGTCAGCGTAATCCTAAAATTATTCATTGCGGTTAATATTGAAAAAGATAATTATATTTATAAATAAATATTTCTATAAATGCAATATCAGTGACTGTATGTATATAAAGTTTCAAACGTCGAACATAAATAAATGAAATTTAGGTAAATAAAAATCATTTGGCTAAAGGAAAAGGGCTAATTTTTTAATTTTATTCTTCATATTAATGTCATTAATTCTCAAAATAATATTGCACATCTATAAATGTGCTGATTAAATAGATTTTAAAGATTTTGTGAAAATTCAATGTTTGTAAATGCATGTACATCATAAGGTTATAATAACAATCTATGACAAAATCAAAGTCACAATATAGAAAACACCGTACCTTTAAAATAACTTTTTTTGCGATAAGGCTATGTTTCATGGCAGTCATGACAAAATAATGAGTGTCATCTTTGTAATATACAATATTCTCTAAATCAATTCCTGTACTCTTGTATAAATCTTTGAAGAACTTTTGATTGAAAATGAACGCGACACCGCTGATTTCCGAAACTCGAGCTTCAGCTTCGGTATTTCTGTTTTTAAAGTTCGCCGTAATGGCAATAGCCAGTTTACCGCGAAATTCCGTGCGCTTAAAACCTTCGAGTGTGTTTCGTTTACCATCAGCCCCGATCAGTACATCAAATTCATATTGAGAAACTGCGTGATCAGCTGGTGTGAACGATGCCCGCCATCCAATTCCTGAAACAAATTTCGTTTCAATTAATAACTCATATAATTAATTATAATTAACTCATAATTAAACTGCATAAAAACAAATCCTAAAAACATTCTACAATTCAATTTATAAATTTTATTTCAAAATTAAAGAAATTGTTAAATAATTTAAATTTATTTATATTCAGCGTAGGATATTATTATATTTAAAAATTATAAGATGCGATGAATAGTTGATGGCGATGAACTTTGAACTTGTTGTAAAAAGTGTGCTTTTCTTTTCCCAATCACAAGAGACTTTTAAAGAGAAGACTCTGCAATTTCTACGTTAGCATAGGTCATGGCGACTTACTTCCTTCCGTTTGATTTTCAGGTGGTGGCACGATTGATTCGAAGCTCACTTTTTCATGAAATTCGACACCCAGGATTAGGGCCACCTTGAGCAATATACATTGCAATTGTCTAATGCTGATGTGGTCGATTAATCCGGAGCAAAATCTGCCGAAAATCTTCTTTGCGCATAAATGCTTTAAATCTTGAATAACAAATGGCCACAAGTGTAACACGTTATTTCTCGATATTCGATCCCGTTTCTCCACCACCACCACCTTTGCTCCAAGCAATTGAGCTTCGATTGCTGAACGCAAACCGCAGGGGCCACCTCCAATTATGAGTACCTGCAAGGTAAGATCATGACTTAAAATGTCTGAACTAAAAATATTCGGTTAAGTGCGTTATTATATATTATAAAGCATCGGCTAAACATATTCGCATAAATTATAGCGTTCAAACAGCAGATGGAAAATAAAAGAATAAAATTGCTTAAATAACTCAAGAATCTGATATATTGAATATTAAAAACAATTTATATTTTCTGCTAAATAATAAATAAGCCCTAAACGTTATTTTTGTAGTATATTGTGAAAATTTAATATATATATATATAAGACATTTCAACAGGAATTTATTTAAGATAATATTTATAACATTTATCAAAGATAATATATTCAAAATATTAAAAATGAGATATTCAAAATGATAGTTTTATACCAGATTTATATTTAAAAATTTATTTGTTTCAGGTTTCAATACAATTTATTTAAAATTGCCATTATTTATATCACTATTAATTCAAATGATTAATTAACATTGAATTAAATTGAAATGGTTTAATTTTACAAATCAGGTCTGTATCTAAAGGTTCACAATTGATGAAATATATCAGGTTATATTATATATAGGTACCAACCCGTGTATTTGGACATGCTTTTCCAGAATTGTAACATTTGTGATGGGCCCTCTCATCGAAGTTTGACCACATTTCTTGGATTTTCCAGTTCCCCAATTGGGATTTGAGCTTGGGATAGAATTCATTTAAACGATTGGGTTTGATTTTCAAAATATTACAGACTTCACGAAAATGACCAAGAATTTCCGAGAGCTTGTTCGCATTGATGAAAGCTCTGAACGCTTTTTCAGCTTTGGAGACATTGATTGTATGCTCCATTTTTACTTCAGCAATTCCTTTTTCGACGAAATCAAGATAGATGCATTTATCAAATAAAGAGTTGAAATAAACGTCAGTCTGTCATTACCTGTAACAAACAAAAATCGATTATTCGTCATTTTCGTGACTCGCGGTAATTTGCGCAGTAAAATTTGTTTTTCAGTTTCTATACAATATATAACATTCATAGACAATTCGATTCAATTAATTTAAATACTATACACTCAGAAAAATTAAACTTAGAAAAGTGCTGTTTATAACACTAATTTGGCGACATTAAAACAAATTCTAAAAATTACTGTTTATTATAGCATTATAATAAAAAATAGAAGGAAAATTTGGTATGAAAAACTGTATTTTTACAAGGAAAAACAGTAAGTTTTAGGTTTTTACTTTAATGTCTCCAAATTAGTATTATAAACAGCCATTTTCTACGTTTAATTTTTCTGAATGTATAATATATATATATATATATACTTCTTTATCGAAGCAAATAAATGCTAACTTCCTAATTAAAATATTGACACTTCAACCTCGTCAATTGCATTGTCTTATATAAAAACAGAACGAAACAAAAACGTGAATTATTCCATTTCAAGTCTATAAGAGATCGCAAAGACTTTGATTATGTCGGACACACGATTCATTCACTTTGAATAACGTTTTGGTTATTTTAGTCGGACTTCATCAAGCATTTCGTCTAAATTATTACACAGTTTCAGCATATTTGAATCATAAATGTACCACTTCGATTAATTCACATGCAAACGTTTTCCCCAATCAATTATTTCCTATAATAAAATTACGATATCTTTCACACATCGCAGTTGATGAGTTTCAAACGTTTAAACGAATAATTTTCCACCAGAAAAAGCTGCATTTTCTTAACCGTACTATCAGGAGTATTACTATTAATAGTACTTCGTTAATCATTATCGCTTTCGAAACAAAGTTGACCATCATTAAATTAAATCTATTCAATATTGACGGATGTAATTTGGAAAAAATGAATATACGATGGAGTAAAATTTCAACGCACGTACACGAAAAGAAAGAAACACCAATATTTATAATACGGGAATATTAAATTTTAATAAACGGAATGTTTTTAAACATTCGTAGAGATTTTTAATATATGATATAGTAATTTTTATAACACTTTTAAGTATATCCCACTAAATAACTTTTGATATATTATATAGTAAAATGTTAAATATATGTTTTCTCCGTGTAGTATGCTGTCAGATTGTCAAATTTTGATAAACTGGTTCGCGTATTTTTGACAAATAAGGACAATACACACTGAAAAAAATAATCTTACAAATTTTACCAAGCTAGATAGTAACAGTAGGAAAAGTGAGTAAAAATGTAAATAAACGTTGGACTATATTATTGTTTTTATCATTTGTTTGGTAATATTTGACATATTTTTACAAGTTTCTAACCATAATTTACCATATTAGTTACATTTTGCCCATTTTTCCTACTATTATTATCTAGTTTGGTTAAATTTGTAAGATTATTTTTTTTAGTGTAAGGTTAAAATTTGATAATAATAAAATCACATTTTAGCACTTTTAAATAAATCCAAAACGACAAATATATCTTTTTTCATCAACTTTTTGTTAACTTTATTTTAGGTTAGAATGTTAAAACTTGACAAATTGTTTTGATAAATTTTAACAACAAATTTTACAACCTTTGGTGAATTGAATAAGAAAAACGAGGATGTTAAATTTGAGTAAACCGATTATTAAATGAATGAATAAACTACGAATTTTTGACGAATTACAAATATAATACCAAATTGGTCAACTTTTGACTAAAAATCGACAAATGTTTTTCTAGGTGTAATAATATATTCAAATTATGTACGATTTTTTTAACTCACGACGTAGTAATTTTCAAGCGCGTACACTGACAGAAAAAAAAATAGTAACAACAATTATATTTCCTAGTTGAATGTATTTGTTAACAGAACTATTATTTTTATATGAACCAATTAATAAATAATTGAAATAATAAAGTAATATTGTTAAT
>JABFQC010001730.1:0-18197 GCA_022817085.1 Psilanteris sp. ZL-2020
ATACAGTACTTATTAAGTAGACAATTTATCTTAAAAATGTTATTTTTTCTACTAGAACATGGTAAATGTAACTTTTTTACATTAAATTATCTACTTATTAGGTTTTGTATTTATTTTACAGTTAAAAAGAATAAACATTCATTATGAATGACTCTGAGTGTAGACAAGTGCTTCAAAGACGATGGTTTCTTAATTAAATTATTTGTTTATTTATGGTAAGTGAGTTAAAGAAATAATGTGAAATATAGTGAATTTAAATACAGAATATTAAACACAATACGTACTTTTACATTTCAACAGTATTTTATCTATTATGTATAATACAAAAATTGTACACAATGTGCATTTACAGTTTATTAGTTAAATTAATATAATTTATTAATACATTTTAAAAGTAGATAAATCAGACGTGTTTTACAAGCATAAGTAGTTACATATTACTGATGGACTGTTAATGACAATTATTTAATATAAAAATAGAAATTTTTTTTCGTTTACTTGTTCATTCAAACTATTTATATGATATAAAACAAATGAGATACGAATATGTTCATATGTTATTCTAATTCAAACACGTTTCAGCAGTCCATACATGTTAAAACAAGTTCGTGCACGTATTGCTAGATAATACTGTTTAAAATTACTTTATAAGTTACTTTTTATTGTAGTTATATCGCAGAATATCGTACAATAATATACATAATATTACTTCTTATATGTTATTAACAAAATATATTTAATCATAAATTACAAAATATTAATATGATTCAACTGCATATTGTCTTATAATACTAATATATATTAACAATTAGATAAATTGAGTACACTTTAGCGAATGTATCATTGTTTAATTTCAATTTAAAAGGCATCTGATGAGTAGTTTTTGTTACACCTGAAGAAATTTGTACACCTTACAATTAACAGAAAAAGAAATTGTAATCACCGAATTCATATAAATGTAAATCAACAATTTGATACGGTACAATTTACTTTCTCTTCATATAAATTATAATTTTTTAATAAATAAATTGTTAAGATTCATTAAAAATTATTGTCACAATTTAATTATAGTAAATACTAATATGTTCAAATAATAAGATAATATACACTTTCCATCTTTATTACGTATTGACATCCAAAACATTATAACTTTATAGAAAAGAAACTTTTAAATGTTTACATAAATCGTTTATTGTGATATGTTTGCCAAATTAAAATTAATTTTATATTTATAAAATATAAAATAATTATATTGTATTTGTATAATATTAATGTTAGAGACACGATTTCCATTACAGTTGGTATTACATCAAATTTTTTTCGTGACATTCATTGATTGCTTATTATAATTATTACTTGATTAAATTAATTTGTATGTTATAAATCACTAAAAAGACAATTGGCGGTAATATTATAACCTAAACATATACTTTATGTGCAAAAAAGAAAAGAACAAAACAAAAAAATAAATAAATATATATACCCAATAATTTTCAATCAAATGAATGCTTGAAATGAAAATCGGTGCTTGCAGAAAAAATGCATAAGTTCGATGAGAAGGATGATCGCGCGCAAGCAAGACACAAGCGTTCAAGCAACTAAAGAGTCGGCTAGTCATACACCTCGCTTGTTGTTTCGAAAAGCGGATGAAGTGCAATATCCCTCTCCTTCAGCACCGTTGACTCGTTCTCGCTTACTCCTATATCGATATATACAATGTATTTGAAAGAAAAAACTAAAACTAAAAAGACAGTGATCAAAAAACGCAATTACCATCCAGAACTAATCTTTTTTAAGAGCAATTATAAACAAAATTATTGAAAATAATTGACAGAGTAATCTTGGATGGATACTATTATTTGAAAAAACTGTTACTTTAGAAGATGTAAAATAATTAATTACTGTAGATAAGTAAATAAATCTGTCAAATTACACTCTATTAAATTATGTAGTTAAAAGACTACTAAAAATTCTTTCGAGTTCATTGAGCTTTATCAACGCCTACGTTTGCACTTGGAATTTGTTTAAATAATATAAAGGGTAAAGAGTTTCCTCTATATATACATATATATATAAAGAGCATGAGAGCTCAACAAAAAAGAGACAGGAGAAACTCTTACAGAGGCGCGTCTAAGAATTTTTCACCTGGAGTGTTTGCAAATTTATTTGATTACAATTTAAAAAATAAAATTTCTAATCACACAATTAATTGTATTAAGAAATTCATCAAAAAATCTACATAAGTATGCTTATCTATTTAAGATTAAGTCAAATTGTTAAATTACATTGTATAAAGATAATTGTCTAAAGGAGCAAATTTTGTTATTGAACTTATTTTTGTGATAAGAACAAATATTAATTGACTAGTTAAATTAACTTTAAAGATAAATCTCTTGTTTCATTTTAATTATTTTACATTGTGTGTTAATACTTTGTTATAAAATTGGTATTATGATAGGCAAAATAAATATTCCAAAATAAAGTGAAGTGTATTTTTTGTAAAACAATACATTAATATATTGTGATCATTCTTGACAATAAAAAGAAAAACGTGCGTTAAGTGAAATTTCTACTGGTATTATTATTCATAATTGAATTTAAACTGAATAAGTTTTCATAAGACAAAGAATATTATTATTTAGTATTATACTGCTCCATAGGAATAATCGTTGCATTACTACTAAACTGTAAAATAGTGATACTGTAAATAGCAGCACTTTTAACTGCAAAAATTTGATCATTATTTATGTCTATTTACACCTATGATTAAAGTTATAATTATGACTTTTTACAACTTTATTAAAAGGATTTATTACAAAGTATAACTTGATTGCAATTTTGTTAAATTGGCATCAAACGTTAACATTATGAAAGCACATAAATGCAGTTTTTGTGACATCCAAAAACGTAACATTGAAATCCTGTTCAACTAACCGCTAACCACCTTAATCATCCCACAACAACCCGGCAAAGCCGCAGGAACCGGAGCTCGTGATCTCGTCCCTGCCTTTTCATGCACGCGTGCAAAAATAGGAAGGCTCGCGATATACCAGCAACGCAAATATCCCCTCCTCTCTGACTTGTCCACTCCAAAACAGTCGAGTTTGCGTTACTACAAACTGCCCCGGATTGCGCGAGCTCGAGCCGTTCAAAAACATTTTGTCAAAGACGAAAACAAAACATAACGCTATGACAAATAAAACAATGACGAAAAAATGATTCGGAAGAAAAACAACAAAAGCCCTTAAGGATCGGGCTCCGCTGCGTTTCAGCAACCCGTGGCTAACACGTCGCGTCGACCAATAGCAGGTCGACGCAAACTGACGTCACAAGCGACCAGAGCCCAGCGATTGGTCGATGTTATTACAACACGGGAAACACGCCACGCAACCACTATACACATGTTAATTAAAGCCGATCAGGCCTGCAATGACCTCGGGCGTCGACTCTCCCTTAACCTCGAAACGACCGCCGACAAATTCGCAAACATTTAAGGGTCTCGCAGGGTTTGATTTAGCGAACAATCAAGTTGTACCTTGTAGGCAGGCGAGCCCGCGAGCGCCTCTTCTTCTCGGTCGCGCGCTCCTCTTGTAGAAATCAATCCGAGGATCGCTTCGTACTTTGGTCCAAGCGGGACGGATAGAGAGGGCGCGCGCACGCTCCAGACAAAGACGAACGGCGTACGTCTTCCGTTTCAGAGCGCACGGCCGTTATAACCTGATCGATCTGGCGCGTGGCAGCGACATTTTCCGAGCGCTAACCACTGCGCATCAACAGCCATGCTTGCTTGGCCGCGATTCACGTGTCCGGGCCGAGACACGTCGGCCAATCGTCGCTGCCCGGCTGACGTCACTCGGCTCTATCGACCAATGAGCACGGCCCATGTGACGCACCACTGCTGGGTGTGTGAGAGACGCACGACGTAATGTCGCTCGCTTGACCTTATCCTCGCGTCGTCTGAGCCTTTTTTCGTCGCTTACCTCCTCTTGGTCTCCTTTTTAACCGTTCGTCCTCGATTGACCGGGACTTCACTTGACGACCGAGACAACAAATTCGCCAATTCAGAACTCGACTAGCCGACGCGACCGCAACGCGCACCAAACTGTCAGACGCTCGCGTCACTGGCGTTCGCACCTTTACACCTCGAAATATCAATGACGACCGGCTCCTTGTCCAGGTTAACGCTCACTCGCGCGAACGACCAAACGGACGCACCGCGGCGGCGTCACTCGGCCACCCTTTGCCGCGCTCCGCGCCGTCTCCACTTCGCCTCCTTTTGTCACGCTCTTTCTCTGTCACATGGAACCACTACCGCACGGCGATGTTGCCAATTCGCGAATGACACGGTAGCCTAACGATGGTGCGCGCGATCCGCGGCGTGCCGAACAGTCCCACCGAGCGCTACAATGTTTACGTTTGCGTGCGCGCGCCTAATATTTGAATCCTGGGAGTACAAACGCGCTTGCACGTTTATTAATGCGGTTCTTTTTCAAATTCATTTTCATTTATCAAGCTTTTATCTAGTCATTGTTTAGTGAATACACGTGTTATGTTTGTTCGAGCTCTGAGCCGTGCTTATTTGTTAACTATTTATTTTATATTCGCGACTTAATTATTCAAATTTATGGAAATGCATATTTTTATTCTTATTATTATTTTCGTTAATTACGGTGTGGTCTAAAGAAATGCCGTTTAATAACCCTATAGAACAATCGCGATTTAAAAACTAGTGCATTATAATGTATACAAATAAATAGAAAGTATATTTAGATTTTAATTATTAGTCGAAAATACTCCAATAATGGCTTCCTATATATTTGATGTATAACCAGTCATCTATAAGTTTCAAATCTTGAACATATAAAATTTTTGTTTTCTATATATAATTTGTTTATAATTGATATCGGTTTAATTAAAATAATTAGCCAGATAATACACGGAAAGAAAATTATAGAATATACAAGTTTACTATATATATTTATGATAATTTGAGCTCTTCAACAGCTAAAAAGAGATACCTTACGTTAAGAGAATAAAAATTAATAATTCTAATAATTTATAACATATTGTATTGTATATAAACTTTATTCAGATTTTTTACATCCAGGAATGGACTTTGGTATTACAATTCTTTCACATTCATTCAATACACTCCGCCTATCTTATTTCCTAATTATTTCTATAAATTTATTCTTCATATAAATATCATTCATAAATTATCGCTTTATATTAACAAAAATAAATCACATTACTTATCTATATATATATAATAGTATTTTACATGTTTTTATCCTAAACATTTTATTACAATATTTGTTTTACCTAGTATTACCTAATCTTGATCCTACATTTTTAATTGCATTTTTCTTTTTTCTTTTTCTTTATTTATTTTTCTCAATATTTCTAGTTTCCTATCATTAACATTATGTCTTTATAATATTCTCCTATATTACCTATCCATTTTTTAGTTACCTCACAGTTCAATTTTATAACATATTATAACATCATGTGTCAAGTCTGCTAAATAAAGAAAAGGTATCAATAATATCAATTAAAATATATTTTTCTACAAACTGTTTAATCCATGTATCTATATAGATATTGTTTTATATAAGAAATTTGACGGTTTATAATTATAATTGAAAAAATGTAAATATCTTATCTTCATTATTACTAATTTATGACTTAATAATATAATTAATTTATAAAATTATTATTATTATTTGGATTATCCACTCTATCATTCTTGTTACAAATATATCTTAAATCGAACGTATTTTTTCAAATTTTATAAATGTAAACCTTTATCAAGATATATATATATATATATAAATATTTCATTCACGAATTTTATTAACATAGAGATGGTATATACTAATACAGAGCATGTGATATATATATATATATATACTGTTTATTTATACATTACAAATATATTATGTGCTAATTCCATAATGTCAATATTATGTGCAAAAAAACTATGTACACATTAAATATGAAGATAAATAACCCAAACATCTTTTTAATCTATATAAATTCGATGCGTGCATGACCATTATATGAAATGTTATATTTTTCTAAATAATGATATTATTATAATGATGTATTTATAAAGTGTTATCATTTACCAGGTGTGTGATACATTAATATGGACTGATAATAATAAATTTCCATATATTATATTTTCAGTTTTGTCTTATCACGCGTCACATTAAATAATGTGAATTAATAGAAGTAAATATATGGTATTTAAATTTTATAATCGATTTACTTCTTTAAAAAATTAATTATCTGCTGTCAACTAATAATACTTTTGGTTGCTATGGTTAAATTACTTGATTTATAACGTATATATTTCTAAATATCAAATAAATACTACTCATCTTTTATATTAATTATATATATTAAATTAAATAATAAATCCAATATTAATTCAATTAAAAGACATATATATATATATATATATATTAACGTTCACTATTTAATATATGAATTTCATTGACAATTATTATTTTTTCCAATAACAGCGAGTTCAACTTCAAAAATACATACTTTCCGTCTATTATTTTGTATTGAATCAATGTATATATACTGATTCGTCATCTGCCATGTGATAATAATAGTATTTTTTTTTCCTTTTATGCAAACGATATTTTTTATGAACACTTTTTCATAAATGAAGTAAACAATTGAAGAAAATCATAATTTTAAAATTTATTAATCCTAAAATTATTCGTTCGAAAATTTAAATAATTGCGAAATTAGAACAAAATTAATTAATATCGTAGTTGTTTTGACTTAACTTAATCAATTGAATTGATGAAATTAAATATCTACCTAATTATATATATTATTATAATATTATTTTAAATCTATAAATAAATCAATAATATTATATCTTTGTTATAAATCCTAGCTCTGTGAGTATTCACGTGACGTTTGTAATCAAGATGATCCACAAAATTCTCCTGAGAAGTCACTCCACAAACTTGTTTACTGTTTTAAGAGTTCTCAGTACATTCGAGCCAATGAAATGGACCAGAAATAATCCGAAAGTTTTTAGACACTAAAATCTGTCATATATGACACTTGAAGGTATATAATACCCGCCACCCTCCCAAAACCCCAAATCAAACACAAAAGTGTTAATTTGTTATTTACCTAAATGTATGAAAATTTAATTACTTATTAAATGAATTTAAGTACCATAAATGTTATTGAAATAATTTATTCATAGAAGCAATAAATTAGACATTTCTTTTTGTCAGTATGAATGTACAACTAAAGAAGCCTTTTTATACAATATTAGGAGAAACCGCAGTAGGTATAATCTTAGTCTCGGAATTAATCTTATCGATATTAATCAAAGGGACGTATTAAAACATTCTCGTATAACCAATGTTATTCCGATTACAGAATATAAAATCCATGGAATAATCCACCGCGGAAAAAATGGTGACAAAACATCGGCAATGATATGAAAATATTAATTCGTCGAACTCCTTTTTAATAGTATAATTAACATTCAAATAATTTAAATAATGATAAAATGTTTGTTTTACGTTATAAGATACAAATATATGTCTAATTTAAAATCATTTTATTAAACTGGATTAAGAGAATTCGTAATTAAATTTCAGAAATTAGTTGATTCGTTGCAGAAAATTTAAAATAATTGAATAAATATTTTCAAAAATGAATATTAACCTTAAAAGATGAGATAATACTTTGGATCAATTATTGACAAGACTAACACATTTTTAACAATACACGATAGTGTGAATAATCGCATTAAGTTAAGTTGAAAATAAAAAGCATCATATACTTTGTTACGACATTTTTTTGAACCAATAAAACCTGACAAGTTAATAAACACCCGTTACTTGCTGGCTGCACAGTTGTCAGAATCGAGTAACCCACCTCTGCAGATACTCTGCAGTCGTGCGGCCTCGCATTCTCTTCACATCACACTTTAGTTGCTTCCAGAGAGTCCCACTCTACCGGTAGCGTAACCACGTGACCGTTGTCATGTGTTACAGTAATTTTTTGTTTTTTTTTTACAAATGTTTTTCATTATTATTATTATTATTCAAAATAAATTTCCTGATCAAAGACATTAATGTTAGAAGAAAGCCTTAATTATATCTTATTATCAGAAAAAATTAATCCTTACGATTTACTTTGACTACAACCCGATAATCATTCCGAGTACAAACGATTACATTCCCCTTTGCGTTTATATGTAAGAACAATTGTTTAACTTAATAATGACATGCAAGCATTTTATCGAAAAATTAATAATAATATATATCACGAAAACCTAATTTATCAGTTTATATTTCTGTCAATTTAATCTAGTTTCTTTATTTAAAATTTGTTGTTTCATTTTATGTTCCAATGGAATGAAGTAAAACTTAAAAGAGAAATTAACTTAATTCTATACCAAAATTACATTACAGTAATCTTTTGTCTTATCGGTCTTATTGTACATAAATGATATTAAAAAATGTCGATATATATAGAAGAAATTTAAATAGATAGATATAGACAAAGCAGAATTTTTTATACTATTTACTACCATTTACTCCACCGTTAGTGTCATTCATGTGAACAGCAGACTCTTAAACGTTTGTAAAAATTTATCAACTTCTGAATAATATAAATTTATATTAAATCTGAATTAAATCTGAAGTGAAGTTATTTCACTAGTTTAAAACAACGGAATTAGGGTGTTAATAATTTATATAATTGTTGTTTTGAAATAAAGTATGTAATAAAATTCAAATGATACCTTTTACGTGGGAGAATAATATTCCAACATAAAGAATTTTGTAAATGCTATTTCATTATAAAATGTAGGCATATAGTAATAAGTAGCGAAAAAAAATGTGAGATTATTATTGTAGTGTCAAACTTTCAATATATTTCTAGTTGTTCTGTTATTAGTCTAGAAAAAAAAGATATTTGTTAACTAATTTAATTTTGTTAAGTACTTTAAGTTTAAAGCTTCAAAGAAGTTTTAAAGTATATAATTATATAATTATAATTAAGTATATAATTATACAATTGAAACTTTAATATTAAATCTATATTATTTGTTTATAGATATTTTATTTGGAATTTCTTCCGGTTAGAATGATGCGTAATTATACATACAACAAAAATAAATTGATCATTGACAAAATTTTAAAACATTATTCTAAACGGAAGAAATTTCAAACAAATCATCTAAATATAGACGATTTATATTCAGTCGGAATTTTAAACCACTCGCGAGAAACTATGTGAATAACTTTATCGACACTTGTGCTATTCAGTAAGTCGTTAAAAGCGCGAACATTTGAACAAAAGTGACTAGTGTATCAGCTCCTAATTTATATTCTCCTCCAATAAAAAATTATATAATACTATTTAGCTACAATTATATACATCTATTGTATGTATTCAATAAAATTAAAAATTTGAATATACATAAAACCAAAAAATATAAAATATATAATAATTAATAGTATAATCGTAAATATTTTAAGTAAATGGATTTTTTAATTCAAATTAATTTAATTTAACATATTATCATTGTTGTAAACTACACAGAGATATATATCACTGAAATTTACTATAAAATAAACGAAATTTGATGTATACTTTCAAAACATAAATTTATCTAATAAATTTTAGTAAAAATGTAAAAGAAATAAATATAAAAAACATATATTTTTTTGTGTTTATATTAAACTGTATTCTGTTTATACTGCATTTTCAATATAATTTATATGATCATTTACGTTTTGGAAGTATACGTCTAGTTTCGTTTATTTTATAGTTAAATTTCAGTTATATTTCTATCTATGTAGGATTTTTAACTCGCAGTCTATTCCATGCTCCTAAATATTATAAAAGGTCAAAAATTCATAATGGATCCACCATTGTAAATTTACATTGTAAATATAAAAAATTTTATTTCACTAAAAATCCGCGAGGATCACATGCTATACAGTTAAGGTCCACATTATAACAATAGTAACAAAATTATAACATTAGATCAATATATGTGGTGGAAAAAGTCGTAAACATGTTATTTATTGATGTGAAAATATTACATCTATAATTAAATATATTTATATAAGTTAATGATAAGAAATTATTAGAAGAAACTTTACAAACTCACCTTTATCAGGAATCGAACAGGTGTCTCACAAAATAAATTATTATTTAACAATGGAAGTGTTAAGTATTATAACGGTGTTGTAATCGTCTTTTCCAAAGAAAATTAAATAAATAATACAATGTTTTCTTTTTCTTTATTTTACAGGATCAAAGTCAAATATTTGCTAATATAACTTAAAAAATGAAATAAATGTATAAATGATTTGTATAAATATAAGTTGTTATGAAATATAATATATATTTTAGTAATTGTTTAGCATGTGAACAGCCAATATTATTTATATCCTTAATATTATAAATTAGTTAGAGCCATATAACAATTATAAGATTTCGTAAGAATTTATGTAGATTTTGTAACATTATTACATGATTCTTTATAAAATCCAATCGAATTAATTACATGGACTCATTTCTTAGTTTCAACTTCATATTCAACCTTACTAGTCAATCGAAAATAAATATTAATTAATAATAATTATTGTCAGGTGATTATTTGAATTGGATATTAAATGAATAATATATTATTAATATTATTTTAAGTTTCAATAACATTATCAGAACATTTTATGAAGTATAACCATTTAAAATTGATCGCATATTTATAATTCTATGTCATATATTCAATTGTACAATTTGGAAGAATAATATGAATTATTTACAAGTTATAAATAAGTAATTTTCAAATTGTGTAAATATAAAATCTAGTAAAAATGTATATTTCTACTTAAAATTATAAATTCGTCTCTTGTTTGACACGCAGATACAGGGGTATAAGGAATTAAACTTTATATTGCTCTTATTTTCTTCATTATTACGATTGAATTATTTTATAAATAGTAGAATGATAATCTACATAAATGTTTCCAATTTTTTTTTGTGTTTCATAATATTATTTATTCAATATTTAATATACTTTGTTAATAAATTGTATAAATTGAAAATATAAAATAATATTTATTAATTAATTTTGTATACTTATACAAATGTAATAATAAAGTAACATCAGATACTTACGTAAATTATATTAATTACCAAAATTCTATAAATTTAACATAATAATGATGTATAACATAATAATGTAAAAAAATAATGAAAAAATGTCAAAATAATAGTTATAGTATTTTATAAAATACTTTAAACATGATAATTTTAATAACAGTTACAATTGTTACTTTAATATGTATTTAATATCAGACCTAATAAATTATGAACTGTACAATACTGTAGTCATTTTAATTTATATAATATTTCTAAAGCTATAATTGAACTTAGATATATAAATCAATACATCATTATTAATATATAGAATACTAAAATATGCTTGGAAATAAAACGTCTTACAATGAACAAAATAATTTATATAAAGATATGATGTATTCCCAAAACTGAATTTTTCTACAATTAAAATGTTATTAACAATTCAATACTTTTTATTCGTACAACTTTATAAGTAGGATGTTTACAAATTAAATTTAAAAATATTTTGTACCGCTAATAAAAAATAACAGTTGCGAATATCACATTAATTTATTTAACATATAGTTCGAAGATAAAATAAACATTAAATATTAGATGTCATAATTTGCTGTTCATTGACTTGATTTTGAAATAAAATTGTTTAATACTTGTATTTACATTTTAGTTCAAGTTTTAATTTATTTTTAAAGGATGATGCAACGTTAGCTTATATCTTACTTTAGCGCACTAAGAGAACAAGTATTTATAACTTTATGTATATATTAATTATTTATAAATTTTAATAAACAATTTTTTGGTATTTGGTAGTTGTTATTACTGTATTTATTATAAAATAATCTAATTATTAATATCACAAATAATAATTTACTAAAATATTCTTACTATAATATTGTTTGATTAACAAAATGTAAAATAATCTATTATCATCATATAAAATAATAAATATATTGTTATTTGTGCACGTAAAGTTTTTTTCATCTTAATCGAAAATAAAAGTACTGGACTCTCTAAAAAATATTAATTATTTTTTGTACATTCTCTCTTTTGGTTTAAAAACGTTTACTTTCATTATAAATCTGAGATAAAAAAACAACTTTTTCATACGTGTATAAAATATTATGATCAATTGTGTAAAATTGACAATTTAACTTGTATGCTAATAGCTTATTCATTTGGAATCATCAAATTTCAATTCTAGTTATAATATATTATTTCATTAATCTCTTCAGTCTGATTAAATTAATTGTCATTTGACAAGCCATAAAAACTATATTAAACATAATTACTAATTATCATTTATAAATTATCTAAAAAATCATTATTCTAAAGTATTAACAATAAGTAACTTTAATACAACTCAACTTTAACTAGTAATTTTTTAAATTATTAAAAACTATCTACTTAGATTTGTGACGTAGAGATGTTTTAAATCTGTTTTTGGCGTATTTTCAAATAGAGCTGCACGATTTTGACCTTCACCTTTCTTCACCCAATGACCATAGACTCTAAAGGCACAACCATCTATTATCTGTAAGAAACAAAATATTTTATATTTATAAAATTAATTTGATTGAATATATTATTTTAATATATTATTAATTTTAAAAACTTAAAATAAATATATTAAATATAAAACATAAAATATATGTTATGTGTTACTCTTAAAATATTATAACTTATCAAAAATATATTTTATAATGATCTAATTTATTTGAAATTACATACCTTGCGTAGAATTTTTATTCTATATGGATCTGAGCATGCAACACTTATTGAAAGTGGTTCTGGAGTAGTGTGTAATCTTTTTATACGAATAACTGCTCTTACACAAATAATTGCTAATTGGAACCGTTTTCTTGCATTAAAAGATTTAGCTTTGAGTTCCTAAAGTAAAAAAACAAATTAAATTAAATTAAATTATTGACAATAAACAATCCTTATTTCATATTTTTAGTAATTCAATTCATTTTAGTAAACACTGGAAATAATATTTATATTTTATAACAAACTTAAAATGCTATTTAATAGTATTTTTAAACTGGTGAAAACATACATTTTTATAATATATTTTATAATACTTTTGTATAATTGTATAAAAATGTATTACGTAAACGTTTTCCATTATCTATAATAGCTATATCATTAATTATGATTATATTTATCTGGTTTTAATATAATTTATATAATAATGTTCATGAAAGGAAATCACTAATGAATTTTGTATAGAAATCAAATCCATAATCGTTTTTAATTATCCTATACTGAAATAAAATAAATAAAAACTGCAATCATTTTCTTATAATATTTTAAATGTCAAAAGCTTAATGGTTAAAACGCATACAATTATATTTCCTTAGCTTCAGTTTATCTGTAAAGCATTCATAACATATTTTAAAAACATATTTTTGAGTTCATAATTTTATTAATGAATATTAAAACAGTTGATATTCAAATAAAAAAAATAAGAATATATGCAAATGTATATATTATATATGTGATGTTTACTTGCAACATGCAAACGACTAGAATAAACAAACAAACAAATTAAATGAATTATCCTAAATGTTTGAAAATCAATTTACCAAAGCTAACTGAGATATCCTACTCAGACGCCTCGATTTCGAGGACAGCGAACGCTTTAAAGGAGAGATGTCTTGATCCCATAGCTGGAATATACATGTATATAATGCAATCCAAACTTAAAATATATAAAAGCTACTTGAATATCCATGCAATTATGTTTATATAAATTTATGTAAAAGAGAAGAAAGTGTGCAAATAAATAACTATTTGTATCATAAGTATATAATTTAGTGAAAACTATTAAAATAGTATTTACCACTGTATGGAAAAATGAGTGGTCCAAAGCATCTTTAATAGAAATTCTTTTAGTAGGATCAACTACCAACAATTTTCTAATTAAATCTTTAGGAGCATCTAAAAAATAAATGCAATTGTTTTAAAATGTTAAACTGTTCTAATAATTTTAATATATATATCGACTATAGTTTATCACTAAAATTTAAATTAAACTATCAAAATTAACAAAATACCTGTTATATCAGCCCATTCTGGGGATGTAAATGAATATTTCCCTTCCATAATATTTCTTAACATCACCATTTGTTTACGGTGCCAAAATGGGGGGCAACCGACAAGTAACGTAAACATAATAACACCACATGCCCATCTAAATATCAAATATTGTAAAAATATAATTTAATGCAAAATTTTATTTTATTAATATTTTTCTTAAACTAAATTAAATAAAATATTAATTTTTTCAAATTATATAATTTAAAAACATATTATAATTATTATTTTGGAATTAACTAAAATTTATTTATGGTATTTTTTGTAATTTTTGTAATACATACATATCTACTTCATATCCATATCCTTCAACATTTTCGAACATATTATACTTTAACACTTCAGGTGCTAAATAACCAGGAGTTCCACACAAATCTAAAAATATATTTATTTACTTTTAAATTTTATCTAATTAAAATGATAAATAAATTCAACTTAATATTAATTATATAATTCAATATAACAAATATAATAGCAATTTACCATGTAATTTTTCTCCTGAACTTAACATTCTTGCAAATCCAAAATCTGTTATTTTAACATTTAGATTATCATCTAATAAAATATTTTCTGGTTTTAAATCACGGTGCACTATGTTTTGATTATGGACATGTTGAACACCTTCAAACACTTGCCTCATAATATAACGAGTTTTTTTTTCTGACAAAGTAACTACTGATGTCAAATAATCAAATAATTCACCATTTTTACAAAGTTCAAATATTAAAAAAATAAAAGTACTAGACTCAAAAACATCGTGTAGTTCAACTGTAAAAAATAAAAAAATTATATATTACTTAAATTCATTAAATTTAACATTAACATTTAAAATTGTTAAATCAATGATCTTTTTTGATTTTTTGTACTTAATATAAAAATATATTTAATAATAATAAGTATAATAAGTTTGTTATCTTCAAATAAATTAATTAGTATTTGATACTGACTAATATATGGATGTCCTGCTACTTTCCGTAATATTTGCACCTCTTGCATAGTAGCATCTTTCATTGTATGTCCATCTGTTCCATCATGAGATTCATTACTTATATCTATAATTTTTGCAGCGTATTCAATTCCCGTTTCTTTTTCTATGCACCTTCTTACTGTAGATGAAATACCTCTGAAATTAAATTTATATATATATATATTTATATAAAACTGTAAAACATTTAAACAAATATTTATACTATGGTTATTGAAAAAAAATTAAAATTAATTAATATAAAAAATATTAAAATAGATGGTTTTATTTATTATTTATAAATACATAGAATAAAGATTTCCTGGTAAGCCAATTATCCTAATATTTATAATTAAATATTTTGTATTGGTCAGTAATAATTGTTACCAAATACAATATAGGTTTAAATAATAATATAAGCTTTGATTATAATTTACTATTGGTTAGCTGTTTTTCACAAATGGTATAGATTAATATAATCGTTATTGTTGTTTTTAATACCGATATAGGGTTATGTTTCCATTCTATGCCAATAAAAAATAATGTTAATCTAATAATGATTATTCTAAAATATAATAATATTATAAGAATTGTTGTAAACTTATTTTTGTATTTAAATTTTATTATTAAAAATATTCAATATTTACTGAAAATGTGGAATTTTTAACATTTTTTATTTCATAGCCAGCAGTTAATTAATAAAAATTAAATTATTCGTTAATATATTGTATATAAACTTTTATTGTAAATAAAATTGAATTATATACTTAAAAAAATATTTTACTTTTTTATTATTAATTAAAAAAAGTTTAATGTATAATAGTGAATGAAAATACATAATCTTTAAAAAATCAATTATTTCAATGTAATAACTCCTAGTATATTTTTATTTTATTTAAACATATTAAATTGCACAATAAATATAGGAATTATATAATTTTGTAGGTTAAATTATTTGTAAACTGCTTTGTATTTTCTAAAAAAAATATTGTTATTTTTGCAATATACTTAATAAAATGTCTTAGTTTATGACGTACTAAAAGTGCCATCAAATTATAAAGGACAATACATACAAAACAGATAAATACAGATTGCTATGCTAACCTTCCGAGAATTTCTTTTGGTTCATATTTGGCATAAAAGCCTTTCGCAGCATCTTTGTCCGGTAATAAGTCGTCACCCTCATCCTTGGCCATTATGTCACAGTATTGTTTGCACTAAGAGTAATCAGTAGTTAATTAATTAATTTCATGATTTTTATTAACATGAGAAACAAATTTAATATAATCAATTTTAAAAATACAAGACGCTGGCTGCTATGCACCTGTCAGCTTGTCACTTTAATTCTCACTAATACACTCGCATGCAAACACATATATGAACAAACTTCACTAATATACGTACGTTAATAAAGCAAACTAATAAACTTCAGTATATAACTTTCAAAACCTTTTTACGAAGATAAAATAAATTGAAATCTGTAAAACACTATTTATTAATCGATAAACTGCTGTTATTCTATTACATTCTAAAATTATCGTTATAATAAACAATTAAATAGATTCTTTATTTTCAAATATCAAATTTTCGTTGAGATCAATGTAAAATTGAAAATATGATGCAAAGTTTTAAATGTCGTAATAGCATTGTATTATTTTTAAATGTCATATTCATATATACTTTGTTATTTAAAAAAAGAACATAGATAGATGGCACTATTTTCGTGATGAATTTAAATTTCTTATTTTAAGGATTATTTTAAAATAATTTAAGAATACTTATGTATCTTAATTATATTATACATACCTGCATATCATAAGAAAAAGTACATATATAATAAACATACA
This sequence comes from Psilanteris sp. ZL-2020, assembly GCA_022817085.1. Lineage (NCBI taxonomy): Eukaryota > Metazoa > Arthropoda > Insecta > Hymenoptera > Scelionidae > Psilanteris > Psilanteris sp. ZL-2020. Next base: position 17,050 of record JABFQC010001730.1, read on the forward strand.
TATATGTAAATAAACATACTTACTTAAATTAAAAAACAAAACGATTTTCCATGAATTCATGTCTTCAATTATACTCATTTAGTATTCAAAACAAAAAACAGTAGAATAATATATAAAAGTTTTAAAATGAATATGAATAAATAATATACTATTATTTTTTTTAAAAAAGTTACATATTTTATTTATTCAACATTATAACAAGTACAGAGTATTTTATTGAATTAAATTGTTATATTTAACATTATTACATTATTATTTATATAAACTAAATTCATAATATTATTTAAACATCTGGAGATAAAATTTCAAATTTATTGGATAATGATGATATTTCTTCGCCATTATCATCATCTTCGGATTCTTCATTAGAATCATCATTATCTTGTTTTTGAGAAAAATCTTTTTTTGCTTTAGTATGAGTAAATTCTTCTTCAGATGATGAATAATTATCTTCCTCACATACTTGATTATCTTCAGATACTTGATTTCTAGCTTGAATCCATTTTACAATTTCAACATCTGGGTGATTTGCCAATATTTCTATAAATAAATATATATGCATTTTAAAGTTAGAAAAAAGATCACTAAGGTATTTAGTTGTAAAGAAAACTTTAAAAAGAGTTAGGATATAATAAGTATAGCACTTTTAAAAATGTTAAAATATAGATGCCTGCTGAATAGTATCAGAGTATCATAGATTATTGGTTAGAAAACAATTGAGATAATTATTTTTGTGTTGGTGAGAGAACATTTTATAAAAATTGTAGGATAAAAGAAATATAATAAAAACTAAATCAGATATAAATAATAAATAACGGATAAGAAATATTATTGACAATATATAATATATGGTATAGAACATAGTGTAAACAATTTAAAATTTTTTAATTCAAAATAAATAATGTTAAAACTTAAGCTGAATGTAGATATATAGGAATAAATAATTCTTATAAACCTAACAATTTTTATATTTAGTAATATTTGACGAAAATAATATATTTTATCTCATACATGCACGCAAAGCGCAGTATTCTCCCTATTTTTCAAGAGTTAAGTTCTAAGAAGCGAAATCTTGGTTAACTCGCGACAAACATGGAGCAATATTGTACTGTGTGAACTTGTGAGATAAAATATCATACGCATCCAAA
>JABFQC010001731.1:0-18195 GCA_022817085.1 Psilanteris sp. ZL-2020
ACTACAAGGTGAACATTTAATTTTTACTGATGAAAAGACTGATAAAGGGAAATCATAAAAATAGTAAATGACAGAAAGAAGCTTTTCAAATTAGTAACATTTTTATTTTCATAGTATTTCTATTTATATTATTTATATACTAGTATACATTTTCTTTGAATGAATACTTTGTGAGATGTTTCGATTACTCGAGATAAAATAAATATCCTGAATTTCTTTAATTGCAATTTAACAAAATTTGTTTGAAATGTTGTTTTCATAAATAGTTAAAATAATTTGTAAACTGACTGATTAATTAAATTTAAAATATTTCTAAAATATTTATTATGCTATATGTATTAATATAAGAGTATTACAAATATATGGTATAAAATAAATAAGTGAAACTTTTATAAACGTAACTTATAATCGTATATTTTTTATACTTCAATAAAACAGCGTTTAAGATAATCCTTCCGGCAGTTATTGATATTCTACATTTAAAATGGTATGTGATTATGTTTTCAATTCTTAATGTCTTAATTTATTTACTAATTTCTACTGAAATAGATTGTATGAAGTATTTATATTATATAGGTATGAGAATAATATAGATTTGTACGAATTATAAATCAATACCAATTTTAAGTAGGTCATGTTTATTTTTTGCTACTTAAAAACCTAAATATATATTCCATGGTTTGCCATGTTCAGTTTTGTTTCTGTCATAGAAAGATATATTGATTTTATATATCAAAAAAATTATGTTTGAAATCAAAACTGCACCGTTTTATATCATTAATATTCATAACTGATATTCCACTTCTAACGCGAGTAAATATGAGAAATTATAATGATAATAATTACAGTTTGTGTGAATTATCTTAAAAAAATTGAATGATATTTACATCCACAATTACAGATAGCTGAAAAATGCAAATTCAATTCAAATATGTCTGTGGCATGTAATGTTAACATATTTAATCAGAATAAATGCATCGTCGCGATTCCTCTGTTAGGTTACAGAGCGCAGCACAAAACTTAATTTATATATTTTGGCAATTTAAATATTATTTATTCGATAATAAAAATACTTCCAGTAAATTTAAATTTAATAAGATCGAAATACTATGATTAATGATAATTATTTGAATTGAAATAAAAAATTTAATTTGTAAGATTATTTTATTAAACGCTATATATTTACAGATACAAATGATTACCCTAAAATGTTGTTTTGGATTATGGGATGTACAAAATTAAGGAACAATTTGTAAAATAATAATATAGTAATATAGTATTATTGCGATTTGTATAAATATGAACAATAAACATAATTGTTGTGAATGTATGGCATTTTTACTACGTTCAATTAAAGAACCATATAATTCCTTAAACAAATAAATTAATAACTGTGGTCACTAATACAGTAACGTCTATAAATTAAATTATGAATTAATAACATTAATAATACCTTTGATGAGTCAAGTACTTGAAAATCGTAATTGTTTATAAAATCGAATTTAAATTAAGAATATATATAATTTACGAAAATTATAATAATTATTAATATAAATTAATAATACAGTACAATAATAAATCAACCAAGTTTTATCAAAAACATGTTTGATCGACGGAAATAAATATCTTAAAAATATATATTATAAATAAAATTATAATTAACTGAATAATTAAATTGACGTGAAAAGAGTAAGTTATTTCTGTTACAAATTGAAATTGTTTGTGTTTGCGTGAACCAATATTGCTATTAGCCATACTACACTCGATATATTTATGTCATTGATCCATTCATGTATATTGGTGAAGATTATATATATTACACATTTATTTGTTTCTTGTATAAAAAAGATCAAACATGTAATTATCTTGTACATCTACAATAATAATGGAAATTTGTTATAAAAATGTATAGATACGTAAAATAACATAAATTTTATGATTTAGTGAAATAGAGAGATGAAGATTGGGTACGGCACTGTTCGGTGAATCGTAGCTTCATTGATTGCGACATCGTACTAGCCGGGGCTACGAGGGCAGTAAGGGGAGAGAGCCGCTACGACCGACCACCGTAGGACAACCTTCCGACTACTAGCTACTCTTCGAGCTTTCGCGTCATTGACCGATAAAACAAAAATTGCCGACGATGCACTTTTCAATCTGGCTGGAGAAACGTTCGTCGCACTTTTCCTGCTTATTGACTTTTCCATCCTACCGCTGATACTAATTTTTTAATAATAAAACTTATGTAGCACGTGATTCTTCGTGTGGTGCAATATTTAAATGCGATATATCGACAATCAGAAATCGATTATCCTTTACGAGGGCTAAAAAGCTGAAAAAGAGTCGATAACATGGGTATTGAGTTTTCGTTTTCCTGCTAGGAAGCATAACGCTTGACAAATTTATTTATTAATAAATAAACTTAAATATTAAACGCAAAACCCGTATATATAGTATTGCAAATTGTGTTTGTACAATACACTTTTTTATTTCATTAATATATATGGAATAAGCGGAATTTGTTGTGTTTTAATAAATTAGTTTCGTATATTATATCAGGTATTCTTTATTGATAATATGATTGTAGCCATGTCTGACGAAATCAAATCTTCTACTACGACGTTTAATAGATGCAACAATTTTTTTGAAATTCGTAAACTGTGGTTGAAATTAATTTTAATTTATGATAGTTATTTAGTTTTGATACTTTATTAAAAGGTACGGTCAATTTATGGATATTCTAGTAATGGTATTGTTTTATGCTTTCAGTGCCAGTTAATTATATAAAATTTGTTTCGTAACTGTATAAATAAATTGAAAATGACAAGAGAAAATGTTATCTTCCATTAGTATTTCATTTTTTATAGTTAGAATAATAATATAAATATACAGTTTATTAATTAAAGAATGAAATAAAATGCATAATAAATATAATAATATAAATTTCAAATAACTTTAAGATGTGCAATTTACATAAGTATGCGGATAAAACGTCCCTATCTGTTTATCACAACCGATTTAATACTTTCATTATATATGTATGAATATTAAAAAAAGTCCTAAAATATGTTAAGTAAAAATAATAAATTTAAAAATATTTTTTAACAGAATTTATTTACTAAAACATTTGAATATAATATCTATGACATTTCGTTTAATTTTTGTTAAGTATATTTCGAATTATAATTATGAAAAATGAGCATTTATATATCATTAAAATATAAAACACTATTCAATACAATGAAATTAAATAATTCTTATAATAAATGAAAATAATTTGAAACATATTATCTTTTTAAAACAAACAATTTAAATTGAACGTAAGATAAATAAAGGTTATATAAATAAAGTTAAAAGTTTTGTTTTAATGAATAATTTATATTAGTAAGAAATAAGATTAATGGGATACATTGCAAATTTTACTTTGCTGTGAATTTGCAAATTAGGTTTATGTAAAGGCCAACATATCTACTGGCTCTATTCAATGATTCTAATTTAATTTCCTTTTCCCTCGTTACTTAAACTTTGTAGTATGCAACAAGTTTTGTGAGTTTAAGTGAGAGTTGGTATAAAAATTGGCAATATTATAATTTCATATGTTAAAGCTTATTATAATATTATGCTGGCATCATTATATGACTCGATTATTTTCTTTTTTAATAGCAGTAGATAAATTGTGCATAAAATATGTGTGTTTAATAGGTAGTTCTTTCTAAATAACTTCAAGTTGTTGTAAAATTATAATACAAATTCAGACATTTCTATTGAAAGTTCGGTATATTTGACTGAACTTTTTTTTGTCCAAAGATTCTTATTTATTTTTCAAATCATTTGTAATGAAACTTATTTCTGCATTGATTTGTCAGGAAATAATAATTCAGATAATAAGAAATGATTTGTCGAGAATAAGGTACACAGCTTGTTAATGTTAATTCTTAATTAAACGAGTTTAATGAAGCCAACTATAGTTTAATGGGCAATTTATAATTTATTTAATTTTAAATTCAGATTTTGAAAGTATCCTTTTAATTGAAATCATGTCAGACGAGTATTCAACTTTGATTATTTAATTATTAAAGCAATTTTTATAACAACGATAAGACACTTTCAAGTTTATCGTGTTTGTTTTAAAAAGAATACCAAGGGAAAGATAAAATTACATAAATCGAAAATATAATTTACCTATTTTGTTAAATGTCAATACAGTCATGTAGTATCTACACAAGTTTAGTATGTATTTTACTTAAATTTCATAAATCGAATATTCCTCGTACCAATTTATTGTCGTTGCAGAACTTATATAATACAGATTGCATAAAAATTATACACTATAATTCCTGCATATTATTTATATCAATTTCACTGACGTACCATTAGATATATAACTTTTATTTATGCAGATTTTCCGTTAAACTATTGCATTCAATTTTCGTATAAAATATTTCAAATTACAGTTTATACAGCGCACGATTACATAAAATTCAAATTCCATTAATTTCCTACGATTGAAATTCAGCTTCATTCATTAAATTTATAGTGAATTAAATTAAAATTAAATAAGATTGAAAAGTTGAAAGAAATCGTGTCATAAAAGTAAGATCGTTATCCAAGTCAATAATAATTATCGCCACGTGCTTCTGATTTTTCCTAAGTTTTAAAATATTGTTTATTATTTGCGACGTCAACGCGAAATATTGCGTCTAGATACACAAGACCGTATGGCTATTAAAATATATATATAAAATAAAAAATGAAAACATTAAACGCGAAAGTTTGAGACGCATGTAAATTACACGTTGGACCACTTTAGAAAACAATCGCGCGCGCAACATTGGGCCATTATACGTTGTTTAAGAGATTACGAGGTAAGTTTGGAGAATGAAACGAACGTTAATAATTGGTAATAAAATCGAATTCCCCGGCTTAATGCATTTAGCCCCATAAAGTCCCGTGGATAGAGTGAGTTGGCATCCCTGAGGAAGGAAGGGTGACCCGCCGGACTGGACCCTAGACCTTGTTCCCACGTCGGCGCAGTGGCTTCGAAAGGGTTGCGTACGGCACGGCGCGCGGCTACGTCATATATATATATATATACACACACCCGAGGAGTAAGCGTGCTGGCTTTTGCACCCCTTTCCCCCGGGCACGTCAGACGCCGCGGCTCCGAAGGGAAAAGCGCGGGGCGCGCGGCCAACAAAGAGGTCTGAAAAAGCCGACGTACACACGGGCCGTAGTTGTAGTGAGTGACGACGGTGTCGCTAGCAGACGCGCCGTGTCCGTGGTGCGGGGGTTGTTCGGCCGGCGACCTTCCCCCAGTGCCGTGCTCGGTGCTGGTATCGTTAGTGCGCGCAGATCCGTCGTGTCGTCGATCTCCGTAATTAAAGTCGGTTCGGGTTGGTCAGCGCCGAGGTGGTGCGTCGGGTTCAGTGAACGGGGCGTCACTGGTGAACGCGGATGAAATTGAAGCCGAGGATGAGCCAGCCGGGTTTGGGTGCCGGAGTGCAAACGAGTGGGTTCGAGCCGCGGGCGAGCGGGATCGCGATCGCGCAAAATTGAGAGCTCGTTGGCGGCGGACGGTTGGCGCCGGGTGGTCCCGTGAGGCCCCGTGGGTACCAGCGTGGATGGGGCTGGTGTCGTTGAACCGCGGCAGCACCTAGTTGGAGTAACGGCGGTTGGTTCGCGGCTATAATGGGGAGGGATCGCGGGGCACGCCGGCCGCGAGAGAGGAGACGCCGCGGATAGCGGGCCCGGAGGATGCGCGGGCCTGACGTCGGTGGCTCATCGAGCGGAGACCAGGCATCTTTTCGGGCGGGAGGGTCGAGAGACTGAGGGGGTCGACGCGTGTGCGTTTCTGGTGGAGTTTGCGCGCGAGAATCGTTCGCCGAACGATCGAATATAAGAAGAGGAAGACGCGGAGGAGAAGGAGAAAGAAGAAGGAGGAGGCGGAGGAGGTGGTGGAGGTGAATGCGGGGAGGGGAAGGTTAGGGAAAAGGTAGCTAGATGATGTCGAGGGACCCCTACTCGAGCGGAGGAGCGATAGGTCCAGGTGGCGGTAGCCGTTCGCCGAGGAGCGGTCGGCGCGTTGGCGAATTACCCACCGTCGACCGCAGTCCCTCGAGGAGTTATGCCAGCGGGCGCGGGAGTCCGTTGTCGGGTCGCAAACGCGGCACCAGAAGCGGTAACAATTCGCCGGAACATTTGGGATATGGCAGCTACCATCACCATCAGCTCGGCAGCCCGTATTACTCGCGCGACGACGAACTCGGCAGTCCCGTGATGATGCTCGACGATCAACGCGGGCGCAGCATGTCCACGGGCCCGGGAGGTCACCACCGGTCGAGGAGCGTCTCCAGACCGGCCATGACCAGTTCCGCGGGCATGTCTGCGCGCTACACGAGTCTGGATAGAGCCTCCGCGGGTCTGCTCGACCATGACCGCGAGTTTGTGCCCATCCGGGATCCGCGGGAGCGCAGCCGCGAGCGCAGCCTCTACCTCGACGACGATCTCTACGTGTCCAGGTCGGCCAGACAAAGCCCCAATCCGCATATGCTTCGGGACGGCAGCGGCTACATTGGTGAACTTCAGCACCAGAACAACGACTTGCAGCGCGAGCTTGGCAACCTTAAGAAGGAGCTGGAATTGACCAACCAGAAGTTGGGCAGCTCGATGCACAGCATCAAAACGTTTTGGAGTCCCGAGCTTAAGAAGGAACGCGCGCTTCGCAAAGAAGAAAGCACCAAGTACAGCCTCATTAACGAGCAACTCAAACTACTCAACACGGAAAACCAGGTCAGTCGTTCGCGCGATCGATCGCGAGGCTGCGAGTTAGCTGGTGTCAATGCCCGTTGACACGAGATTTCGGAATCGCAATCGGCCTGGCGAGTCCTGTCAAATCGCCTTTTTGGCCTCCTGCCGCATCTTCGCCACCCGCCCGTCCTTTAATTATTCATTCGTCCGCATTCCCCCGATCGCCTAATATTCCACGTTTTATTGCTCTTCGAGTGCGACCGTTTGCCAATCTTGTTACAACCGTTTTGTTCGCAGTGACCCATTTCCAGTCAAACATTATTGCTTTCCAAAACTTATTTTCAGCTCATTTTCACCATCTTCGAATTTGCTCAAGGTCATGTGGACTCTGCGAAAAAGTCAATTCTCTCGCACATTTGCGTATCCTTGCCCGATCAGAAGCATTTACGCGTTTGTGATACTGAAGCGTATCCCGTGTAATCATTTATGTAAACGCGTTGCTTATTTACCGTTCCAAGCATCTTATAAATTTCGAACCCAAATTACATCACTGGCTGAGCTTGAATAATGAATTACTTACTCAAAATGTGCTTTTAGTATTTTTAAAGACTCGGTATTGATTTATCATTAAACATGTATATAAAACATTGTTATTTTACGATTCAAAATGTCGACTGCGCAGGTGTAATTAATTTTCATTTATTAAACAAACGTAAAAAGTGATTTTTAATACGAAATGTGACATTTTTTTATCGAAATCACCATTACAATGTCCGGTAGTAAAAGTCATTCAACTCGGTAGTAGTTTGAACGTATTTTTAATGATTTAATCATGAAAGAACGTTAAAAACTAATCTAAATTGTATAAGTTTTCTATTCTATCACTTGCAATTGATTGAATTTCAGTTTCAATTTGAATTTAATCATTACCTATATAATTATATTCCAAGTAACGATATACTTTTATTTCATTTAATTTCATTGATATTATCACTCTTAATATGAATAATACGTAATTTTCAGACGAGAAAAATAATATAATCAAATATATCGTTTTACTGCACATTGTAAAATATATATTAATAAAAATTACAATTTCAAATTTACGACAAATTCCGAAGTAATAAATTTAAACAAAAGTATAATAATACTTTTATGCATTTCATGATCATTGCAGCATCACAAAATAGTTTTTACGAGGGATGAATGTTCGTTTGTATTTTCACAAATACATTAGGGGGATGATTGATGGAAGATGATCATTAAGGTGGTAGAGATGCTACATTAATAAAAATTCGTGGCATGCTAGAATATTTTATACACGGACGATTCTTTTGCATTATATCAAAAGCTTATATTTTTATACCGAACATTATTGATACTCATTATTAAATTTAATATAATAAAAATGATTGACTTAATATTAATTAGATTTCTACACATCGCCAACCTAATTTCATAATTTATTATTAATTTTCCATGAAATATATTACACGTTTAATATTGACGCGTAAATAAATAATTCAAATAACTATATATGCGAATCAAGGAATTATATATATGCCGTATTTTATGTATGATTTTATTTATTTATTATAAAGTGGAATTTAAAAAATTTAATGTTATGTCGGAAGAATGTTATTTCAACCAGCCATGTTCAATAATATAAGTTCTAAAATGTTATTCCAATTCTAAATCAATGTTGATTTAATCTATATTGATCTTTCTTCTATTTATTTCAATAAGGAAAACGCAATATCAAATACTTTACTCTTCTTAGGATCTTTTTTAAAAATATTATTAGACACATCCTTTAACATAATTTCATTTTTCAATTTTTTACCATAATTTTTCGACAGTTCAATTTTAATTTCCAACGTCATTTTGATAACTTCAAACATTTAAAATTAATTTTTAATCCTACGATAAAACATATGTTTGTTCAAACTTATTTACACCAATTTTATTGCACGTGTAAAAATTGATAAAGTTATGTAATGAAAATAAACATCGTCTTCTTATAGATCGTATGTTAAGAACATGTAACGTATAAATAATGATCTCGCAAATTATATAGGAAAATTGTTTGCACATAGTTTCAAGCGCATGTACCCACAAATCGGTAAATATAACAATATATAGGTGTATATATAAGGAAAACATACTTTATACATAAATAGTGTAAAATATATCTATCTTGGAAAATTATCCAATGATCATAATTGGAGTGAATTTATATTATTCTCAATTTATACATAATCTTTTATTAATATTATTATAATTTTAAATTTAAATGCGGAATTAAATTTTAGTTATAAAAGTAATGTATGCTTATACTTATTTATTTAATTTATTTTTTTACAGAATAGATGTTTAAACAATGGAATACTCAATTCAGTTATCAGAGAAGAAAACGAAGAAAAACATGTTATAATAATTTAAAAAAAACTATTTTATTTGTTATGTTTAAATGTAGTATGAATATTGATTTTTTATTCTCAAATTTCTATTAATAGAAAGTTAACGGTAGGGTACGGATTAACATGCAAAACATGATCAATTGCATGTGTGTAAAGAATATTTTTAATACTTTTATATTATATTATGTATATATTTCTGTTCGCAATTTTTAACAATTTTATTAGTATTTATTCTGCATAACTTTATATCTTCTTATTTTGTCAGATTTAAAAACAAATAGCTGTTGTTATATATATTTCTAAACCTTGTATATTACCTTTCAGTTTGGTTATAATTTATATCAATTACTATTAAAATATTATAATAAATTAAATATAGTTTTCGTGTTTTAAATTATAATTTAACATAAAAATTATAGTAGATAATTTCTAATTAACAAAACTATATAGATGTTTCCCTTTATATTGTATTATTATTTCAACTGGTTATAAATCTATTTTCAACTAACAAAAATGATTTTAAACTTGAATTCGTTATATACATATTAATATGTTTCTATGAACTAGATTCACCTAAATTGATGTAGGGGTTCATTACAATAGCATTGATATATTATCTTAAATGAATATGACAGTTTTTAATGAAAGATTTTGTATCCAGTTAAATCATATTTAATAGCAAAAGTCTAGTTAACTATTTCATGTTTCATATTTTATAAATAGTTATATCAACACGAATAAAATGTTATACGTAATTTGGTCTGTTTTCTTTTTACATATTTTAAGTTTTCTGTAAATTCAATTGTACGTTGATAAAACAACGATTTTTATACGTGGATTAAAGTCTAATGTTTTTAAAATTCTTTCTTAATTACTAGTCAGGTTTTTGATTAAAAAATCAATTATATAATTAAAATGTTTTTATCACACCAATTATAGTTTAGGTTACATTCGTTATCTTATATTTAAATTAAATTTACGAAGCAATTTTACCAATTTATAATTCACGTTTGGATAACCAGTATCTGTTATTTTGGAAATAGATTTTTCAGCAATTGAAAACAGATACTTTGTTCGAATTTCGTTGATTAGCGTATGAATAGCACGTGTCCACCAAACGCGTATACCATTTCTGACCGAAACTGGATGCGCGTAGAATTCAGTCATACGCTCTTTTCGCTCGATAACGTTTAAGTAGATACGCCTTGGGTCAAGTAATCGGGTCATGTGAAAATTGTGTATTGAAGAGATACAAATAAATATATATACATTATATGAATGTATATTTGTACCCTCCAACGAAAATGAATATGTTCCAATTTAGGGTTCTCTAACTACGTACCTGTTGATTCAAAATTCTGACAAAAAATAGGGCGGGGGCCAAAAATAGGACGTTTTCGTTTGTGGTAAAAGGTTGAGGTGACTTTTGTTTCAAAATTTTCCCCTTCTATAACGAGAAATTTAATAAAACTCGCATACAATTTAGGGAGGGCCCCAGGGTCGTGTTATACTGGTCGGTATAAAGCGTTGTTTTATGCATAATTTTCGGGGCGTGTGTTTGCATACAGTTGCCATATTTCTATAAAAATCACTATGTGCAGCATTTATATATATCGTATATATACATATTATACGTAAACTAAATTCAACGAAAGAGAAATATTCAAACGATTGAATAAAATTTGCATTAATTTAAAGCTTACTTTTTATTTTGTCATAATTTAAAATAATTTGTCCATAAAAAATACTTTTAAATTTAAAAAAAAAAATGAAATTGTTATATTAAAGTTATATGTGTAGATCTTATATAAAAATATTCAAAACTATGAAATTTTATGAAATACAAATTATTTACAGCATGAAGAATAAAATGTTTGAGGTAATAAATGTATAAAAATATAAAATTTTAGGAGTAAATCTTGTGTAAATTGTTTAATTATAATATTGAATGCAAAATATGTTTCTTATATAAATAAATATCGTCTGCTGCTTTATTTTATATAAATATTCAATTGAAGTACAATCAACTTTTGTCGCATAAAATAGAAATTTTTAAAGAAAGTTTTAAATCTGAAGTTATTATTGTAACAAATTTGGATTAAATTAACCCGATTTGAATCAATTAAATTAACCGACTATTAAATTAAATTCAAATTTCGTATTAATAGGAGATCATTTTATAATGAAAAAATGAAAAATATTAGGATTACGTGTTGTATAGGAATTATATTAAGAATGAAAATTGCTATTTAATTAATTTTGTAATTTCAAAATTCTTAATAAATGTATATACATTAACGATATACTTATATTAATTCTTTATATATTATTTAGAGATTCATATTTTATTGTAAAACTAATTTATATACATTCATGTGTTTTAATAAATGAATTCATTGATGGATAACGTATTGATTATATTCATATATGCAATAATATTTCCAAGCTCCGTATATAATGAGGAGAATATATAAAATATTTTGTATTCTATAATTATATATTAATTAACAACACGATCAAAGTTAAATTTACTACATTAAAATAAATTTTAAAAATGTTGCAAATACAATATACCATTTTTCGCAGTTTATAAAACAATAGGCATTTATTAAACATCATAATGAAAATAGTTTGAATAGTAATGAAATTTGTTTGGTTTATAATGGACAAATTCTGAACTTTACCATCGGTTTAAAGTGATTAATTTAAGTATTTAACACTGTTTGAGAGCTGGATGAATTAATATAATTACTAATCATTTAATCTTGGCGGCGTTTCAAAATTAATAGTGTCAATCTCGTTGAAAATTATTCAGAACAATTAAATAAAACGTATATAGTAATCTGTATATATATATAGAAAAAAATCGTCATATTACATTTTTGTATTACAATTTTTATATCGACACATCTACATCTAAAAGCCTTAAATTTCAGATTTTCAATTTTGTGTTTCTATCTTTTTACACTCACATTTGTACGCTATTTCATAAATCGCTCTTATTACACATTGGTTTTTAAAATTTAAATAATAAATTAATAATTTCTCGCTGAAATTATGATAATAAAAATTAATTTTGTTTTTGAAAAATCGACTGGTAATTGGAATTTGAAACGAGACAAATTGAGAACGAATCATTTGTCGAATGAGCGGAAAAATGGAAGAAAAATATTCAATTTAAGTTGTAGCATCAATTTGTAGACGAAACGAGTGGCGGCAATGGAAATTACTTTCTGTCGAGCTACATAGAAATAAGTTAAGCATTGTATGGTGTGTAGGAAATGAGTCACTGCCCTCATTGGGGTAAGGGACTAAAAGAGCCGAATTCTTTGGCAGATTGCCCGCTCTGTGCCAAACCAGTCTGCCCAAATGTCTGTTTCGTGCATTAGAACCCGTACGTGTCAACACTGTTTACGCGTTAGTATAACTCGCGAGCACGTGCTATTTATTTTTTAAGCATAGAAAGCGCACGGCAGCCGATCGCAATATAATTTCGTTCATCGAAGAACACGACGAGGTTTGACTGATATCCGGTTTCGTTGCAATTTACAGTAATGCGAATTAAAATGGATTAAAATATAATATTTGTGATTTTGATTAAATCCTAAAACGCACGCTGGCAGATGAAATAATGCTTTTATATTTTATCAACTATAATTCTTTAAATTTTAATTCCGAATTATTATCCAATTCGATGTAGGACATACTTGAAAGATAAGTTTCAACTTAAAATATATAAGTTTTGTGAATAATGACTGAAGTTCGTAAATCGTAAAAGTTACATAAATTTGATAATATCACGGTAGAAATATATACTTTTAACTGTCACTTATAATTTACTATAGTTTTGTGAATTTCATAACATACAATTCGATGCATTTATAGGGAATATTTTATGTTTCACTATAAATATATATATAATACTTTTGTATTAACTGTAAGAAGTGTTGAAATTTATGTTTCAATATTTTGATTTAATTATTATTCATTGACGTCTATTATATATTATGATAATAGTTTGAAAAATTAATTTATTACTTTGTAGCAGTTTTAAGATGATAGATATGACAATGGTAATATTAATCGCAATATATATAATAATAATAATATGAATGAAATTATAAAAAGTCAATATTTTGATTTTAATCGTGCAAATTTCATATACTTATGTATAAGCACTTACAATTACATTAGTAAAGATTAACTATAATACATTTATTATATATAATTTACCTATTCAATATATTAAATGCTTTTTTTGGATATATGATGATATAATATATATATATATATATATATATATATATATACATTAAGCTCATAAATTTATACATATATTATAAATAACTATATGAATAAATTATGAGCTTGCATTAAGAACGATTGAAAAATAAAAAGCGAATTTGAAAAATTACATTTTCTTATTATGCCTGATTATTTTGCAGTAACATGAAACTAAAACCTGAAATGTCTAAAGTCGCATGTACATAGTATTTACATATTTTATATATACATTTTATAGATAATGTATAAAATTGCAATATATATTTTCCCATTTTTACGAAATTTTTTTATTATCAAAGAATAAAATATAGTTTATTCAAATTTTAAACACTCTTTCCGAATTAACGCATAAAAATCGATTTATCAATGCGGTACAGCAACTTTTAATCTACAATTTCAATCTTTTTGAACGCTTTATTTTTAATTAAATGGAATAAGATTAAATGCAAAATATTGATCCGTCACACATTATAATTACCATTTGTAACCATACTGTGCAAAAGACACCAACCCCGCTTACGTGTGAAAGTTTGACAAACTAATTTAAATAAACATTCGTATATTATCATTTCATAAAGTTGAATTTGGAGGAGCGTACAGTTTATCGCTAATATTTAAGGTTAAGTCACGACCCTTTTATTCGAAGAAACAAATTTAATTTCAAGGTTCTACAAACGGAGCTTAAACATTAATTCAATTAATTCTTTAACTGGCAAAAGTCATTTATCAAGGCAAACGGAAGTTCGCGCACATCTGATGAAAAGAGACAAATGAAAAGGCGGGACAGAAAAGGAATTGAAAGAGGGTGAGCTTTATTCTGTGGAAAATCCTAAAATGATAATCCGAAGTGCAAAAATATCAGATGCACATTGGAAAAGCGAGTGATCATTTGAGTGAAAAGATAAAAGGAGAATTGTTTAGGAGCCACAAGTTTACTAAGGCCGGTTGGAAGAACAATGCAGTTGTCTCATACACATGTTTGTTCTAGCACGTGAATACATACATAAACATTCGCCTAAGCACACATATACATACATACACAATCTTGTTGTGTGGTGCGGGGTCCCGCTAATTCGCGTTGTTATATTTAGGCCGATCGATATATGTATACAGATAACGTACATTTACAGTCCTGTTTAACACGATGTATAAGTATACCACTACATAATTGTTTTAAAGTGATTAAAATGAAAACAGATTTTTATTATTCTAAATTATCGCAATTCCAGCGCTTAATATATTGCCAGCGGATTCTGTAATGTGTGTATTTTTAATTTTGATTGAAGGTAATTTCTGTTATAGGTCACGATAATATTTATTAATGTAATTGTAATGCAAAGAGGAAAATGTCTTATTTTGCACGTATATATATATATATATATATATATATTATATCTATATACATAAGTGAAACTGTAAAAATGCAATTAATTTTATATTAGTCAAGTATAATAACCTGTATATAAAGAGCTATGAAAAAAATAAAGTTATGAACCTACGTTAATTTTATATTAAACTATAACTTTATTTTAAGTAGTATAAGCATGTTTTAAGACAGCATTATGATTGTTTAGTGTGTCAGTGTCTAGTTTAATTTTCTACTCTGCAGTATATAAATTTACAACAAACCGATTTAGGTTTTTTGCAATTCGTATAATGATTCTGTGAATAGCTTTATTAAAGCAGTTTATTTATTGAAGTAGATTATTCAAAATTGTAATTGAAGTTCCTAATAGCGGTTTAAATGGTAATGTTATATCTATGGTATGTGCAATACGTTTCTTAGACTTTTAGATAACATTTGAAGCAGTTATTATACATTTTTGTTTGAAATTGTTTTTCTTGAATAAATAGAATTTGTACATGGATCATTGCTTTTAAGTGAAAATATGTGTATGGGTCACTTATTGTTTATATATAGTCATTTGCATTTCTTTATTGAATAATACTATATATAATTAAAGAATGATTCGTGCAAATTTTACATAGTTTGTGCAGTAAGATTGTAATATTCATAATAGAATTATTTAGTCTCAATTGCAGTATCATGTAATATATAATTAGATCTATTTTTAGTTTTTCATAAAATTTAATTTTACGACATTGGTATTATTTTGTTTCTTTTATAATTGTTTATTTTTTGGTCCATATCTTATGAACTAATTTGATTTTCCAAATTTAATTTTACTTTCGAAGACACGACGTTATTCATATTTTTAGAACTTATTAAATATTCATTTTTCGGTAGGAACATTTTAAATAAGTAATGTCATTATTTTGAAACCCATATACATCTGCCTGTTACATAAAACATAAAAAATACAGAAATTTCGGTTAAAAATGTTAAGCAAGAGTTAAGCAACATACACGGAGAGAAAGAAGTACCAATATTTATAATACGGAAATATTAAATTTGAATAAACTGTATGTTATCTTTGATTAAGTTTTCAATAAATCACATTATAGTACTTTTGAATAAATATATCTTTTTTCATCAACTTTTTGTTAACTTCATTTTAGGTTAGAATGTTAAAACTTGACAATCTGTTTTGATAAATTTTAACAAACAGTTGTACAACCTTAGGTGACTTGAATAAAAAAACGAGGATTTTCAAACTTAGTAAACCGATTGTAAAATTATAAACTATACGAATAATTTTTGACAAATTACAAATATAATACCAAATTGATGAACTTTTTACTAAAAATTGATAACTTTTTTTTTCAGTGTAGAATAAAATATATTTAAAATCGAGTAAATTTAAGTTATAATTAAGGATTCATTAAGCGCCAATATGAAGTTTATTGTAAATGTGTATAACAAAATGCATGTAAATAATGTATTATACTTACAGTGCGATATTTCCGCGAATGACACGTTAAAAGTAGATTGTGAATGTATGAATGTAAGAGTGACATAAATGCAGAAACCAAATAATAAAGAATATATAAACATTCGTCAAATATCTTAGTTATGCATTTTTATATAAATAACTTTGCGCCAACGATGTAATTTACTATTAATTTAAGACAAACTTCGGGCCCTCCTCTTTTATAGAATTATAAATTGCAGTTAGTATATTTACAGGGAATTGAATATGTAGATCGAAGTTGTGACTTATTATATCTGACAGTAATGCAAAAATAACATCATTGCGGGACTTGTTCGGTTCAGCGAACCAGTCTACCACGTAGGCTGCCAAACTGAATTAAATTTAATTTCTTTCAAGAGGCTACCAAGGCTACACTCGGCCGACGAACGTCACATTCTTAGCTATAAAGAGAGCGCTTTTGTAAGTTTGTACAGTATTCTCAATAGACGCGCAATTTGGGAGATAAGGATTCGATACAAAAAATTTGGGTTGAATAAAGTTGGTTGATAAACAAAAAATTCGGTCTGAAATAAAAGTATATGGTCTGTAAGAGTCAGTATAAGCAAGATTGTACATATCCTTTTATCGTTTATTCCAAAGAAAAGACTGTTCCATGCTGGTAGATAATGTTATGTACTGGTATGCAAGATAATCTAATTAGCAGTTAACTAATGGTTATAATCATTGCACCTGTTCTGCGTTCATTGCAAATTCTATTCTATTCTATTCCGTGATATACTTGGTGAGCTTGCAATGAAAGCTGAAATAATTTGAAATGTGATTTTTTAATTTTTAGCTAATTGCACAAGAGTCTTCAATTATTTCAAGCAAGGCGAATACGACTGCAAAATTTTGTGACAAACTTTATTTATTGAATTATTTACTGTTTGATGTAATATATTACATTAAATATTTTAAAATTTATTATTATTATTAATGAAATAATTGAATTATTATTTATTATTTAATTTGACATAGTTTTTGTATGATGAATATATAGAAAATGAAAGTTTGTATTTTAAGGGGATTCTTCAAGTCTAATGTAACGGAATAGTGTTTTCTTTTATTGCAGTATTAAAATTTGCTTATTTATACAATACAAGAATTTGCGCACGTTTTTTAATGATGGGAAAATATTTTTGTGTAATAAATATAAATTTTCAAATAAAATTCTTAACGTATTTAGTAAACTTGTTTTGTTATCACCTCGAAAACGAGTTTTCTATTTACGTTTTTAATATTATGTTAAATTGATTTCTGTTACATCAAATAGATTCTATAAAAATGAGAAAATATGCGTATACACGAACAATAAACGTATTGAATAAATTAATAAAAATATAACGAAATCTGCAATATCTGTCAAAATCGATTGAAGAACCACCTTAATTTGTAGGTCTTATTAAATTAAAGACAAAATTAGAACTGAATTTATTATTCTTATAAATATAATCAAAATTGGCGTACATACTGTTAACTATATAAACATATTGCCTTTTCAACGTGGATTTTAATATTGACAGGGCATTTAAAATTTTATACCAGAAGCAGGATTTTGATTATCGTTAGGCTTTTTATTACAGCTAGGCTTCTCGAGCCCTCTGGAGACTCTTTCCTTCGCTTCGGTAGTTTATTCTTTTTCTTCATTTTGCGCAAAAGTGGCACTCGAAGTTGCTTTTTCAATGCAGGCGGTCAAAAAATACCGTTTGCGTCACGGAACGAAAGCGATTTGCGAATCGACTCGAGTGATGGCACTCAACTTTGCACTCCTTGCAATTGGGTCGCTTTCTACTCTAGTTGTAGAATATATACCATATTGTTGTGAAGACATTATTACAATTAACGATAAGACCATTTCATCGATATTGCAC
>JABFQC010001732.1:0-18189 GCA_022817085.1 Psilanteris sp. ZL-2020
GTTTAACTGTTGACAGATATTGTAACTTTATATTATTTATTCTTTTTTAACATTTTACATTTTGATATCGAATACAACGTTGTTTATGTATACGAATTTAATATTTAGTTTAAATTATTCGTCATAATATTAATTATTTTAAAATTCCATGGTTTCTGAATTTGTTACATATTTGTTCTTGGTTTAAAATGCAAGAGACGACATTCGATCGTGTTAATCTTATGTATCACATAGATAGTTTTACCATCTTGTTCAAGAAAAATTGATATTATATATATCGTTTTCTTCTTATTGTAATACATTACATGATTCAATATATGTGATCGAAAGCGTTATCTTGTCAAATAAATATATAAATTGTTTTTCTTTTATTTTTTATTTATTTATTTATTCATCTACATCTGTTGAAAAGCCACAGAAAATTCAGTTGTTTCGAATTCAGATCCATATGACACTTGCATTTTTCTAGTGGCTTTTCGCAATTCATCCAATGATGATTATTACCAAGACAATCCATTCATGTTTATCTAAATTTTGCAAATAATTTGCGGTTCAATAAGCACTAAAATGATATATATTACGCACGCGCGAAAATAATACCCTGCAAATATTGGATAAAAGGTACTCTTTATGAATTTAAATTGTGATTGATAATGTTTGAAAGATGGAAATTGTTCATTCCGAGCTATTTCGAGATAAAGAAACGGTACATTTCATCTTATTAACTTGTGTCTAACTTGCCCGTATGATCTAGTGTATTATCTATGTTTATGTTAGTGTATGTTTTCTTTCTTTCTTCCATCATTTCTTATTTAAGAATGATTGCAGTCACAGTTAACATTGTTCCTGTTTGAATATTATATGTTAGTAATATTTAAATTAATTTTTAATTTCAAATTTCAATTTTGGGCACTGAATTGGAACGATTTTATTATAAGTATATTAGTATTTGATTAATTTAACTATCACTTTGACAATTAAATTCTAAAATAATAAAATACGCGTTTCATTACTCTACTTGTTCTTTAATCGTCAAAATGAATTACAATAATTTAAATTAAATGAAACCTGTTATCCTCTTAATATTTTGAACCAGCGTTAATTATAAATAAGTTTCATTTTCCAAGGCTGCTCGTCCGATATACCTCAGAGGACTAAACATGATGAGAAAAGTACCCCGCGTTAAAATACTTGTTTTTGGCATACATTCAAATAAAAATGAATAAACCTAAATATTGTTTACTCTAGACAAGTAAAACATTAAAGCCGTCAAATTGATACCCATCGCGCTGCGTATATGTCACCAATTTGTTTAAATTCTAGTGCCATGGGGTTCAGCTCGCATTTATATAATGCCTAATACCATTACAATCCTTCAACAATAACAAAACGATAACTAAATAAACTTACATAGATTATAGGAGATAAAAAGAGGACAAAATTAAGCATTCGAGTAGAGAAAGTCATAGCCACAAACAGTTTCTTTCTCAAAAACGTCATAATTAACAAGACCCTACAAAATAGTTATAAGAATTTGAATCTAAACTAATACAAAATTTTAATAAATAAACTAATTGTATTTATATTGTTTAAAACGTTCATAATAATAGCCACATTTAATCAATTCCTTGATGTTATACAATTAAATCTACTTTTCATTAATAGCATCGACAAAATTATTATCTGTGAATATAATTTAATATTGGCTTCTAGTTTTAAAATGAAAACCTTATAATAATAATTTATATAACATTTTGTAGGGCCGATCTGATAATTTGAAATTACAATCCGAGTAAACTCGATTCTAGTTGAAAACAACGATGCGCGTTCGCTTTGACCTCTTGTCGCGAGGCATTCATACTTTGGTCCACTGACACACGGCACACGAGGCCTCATTCACGCGATTGCACTTTACATCTATTAATATAACAATATGTATACTTTAATCTGACATGTTCGAAAAATCCTGTCGGTTGTCACACAAAATCGAATTTGTACTTTTTTTTATCGTTAGATAAGAATACGACGCTTACGCAAAGAATATACAATCGTACTATAAAGCCCTACTGAGAACTCGTTAACAATATTTAAAGTCTGCTCGACCTTGTGTATTATTATTAAAGAGTGCTGCCCTGTATTAAGTAGAAAAAATACTTGAGAAAACGTCTTTTCAGGACTGCAAAGAGCTCGCGTTCAGCCCTCCCCAATCGGACAACAGCCAATATATTTTTATGCGAGATTTTATGCACCAACCGATCATATCTGTGTTGGATTTTCATTACGGGATGCGACGGCAATGAAATGTGACGAGGAACGATGTCGACTAAATGCATAGTCGCGAATTGAATCAATCGACGAACATAAAACCTCTTGTTAATATAATATTGTAACGACTCAATATTCCATCCCCAGCTTAGATAGCGATCTCATTTCCAATAATCGAAATATCGATTTTTGTATTTAAATGTTATAAATAAACGTGTTTCGCTTAGAATCTTAGAATCGATCGCTCGTCGTTTTGCGTGGAAATTGAATGTCACAAGATCGTTCAATATCACAGTCGTTTCTTTTTTATTTTTATTTCATTTAAGTTAACTATAATGTTATGTATTTACGAATATTTTATTTAATAGTTTATTTATATTATATATAGCGCATGTCACTGACAAATACAGTTATAAAATATTTATGCGCATTGTATGCTTTGCTGACCAAATTCACACTTTTTGCATTAATTTTTATGGGTACATTTTTATTTTAAACTCCTGTAACTGCAACCGTATGTTTTAGACTTCAATCTTCATTTTCAATTATTTTGTTTGTTTCTTTTATATTTATACCGTAACATTTATTGTGTATTTATACCGCTATCCCAGTTGTTATAGCCAATTTAAGGGTATTTAAATAACAAATTGTGATAATTGCAATGTTATGGCCTTAGTAATAATAGAAATGAGTAATATTTCATTTCTATCAAAGAGAAAAAACGCATATTTTATCATTTTTGCGTATAAATATATGTAGCCAGCATTACATATTGTGTAAAATACTCTTAGAAAGTTGACATCAAAATTAATTCAGCATGTTGTAATTTGATTATTTCAGAATAAACTTTAAATTGATTCCAAAACACCTTTCACTTAATATTTATATTAAATTCGAGTAACGAGATGTTTCTCAAAATTATTTTTCTTATTATAGAAATCTCGTTATTTGATATTCTTTTATACTAAATGCATTATAATTTAAATTTTTATTATGGCTTGGGGACGGCAAAATAACAAAGCACCGTTCGTCGTTTGAACGTATAAAAATAAATTAAAACAAAAAATGACAAAAAAGATAAATTTTTAAAATGTGTTTTTATACAAAAAAATGTCAGCTATTCTTTGAATAATTTAATATTTGAAGAATGGCTGCATTTTAACTGTATACTTTATTTTTTCGTTATTTCATTTATATTAGTTAACGTTTAAATTAAATTCACGATGAATCCTGTTGTCCCGACAGGAGAGTTCTACAAAATTTCACTAAATATACACATATGTTATTCGTTACCCGAATGATAAAAAATAACAGTCATTTAATTTTTTTCGACAATAGCAACTTGACTCATATGTTTACGATTTGCAACGTAATATTCACTGGTTTTCGTTCCATTCTTTATGATGTTGCATTTTAAATAACGTCGCACATTAATCACAGAATGATTTTGTTTTTAGTGGCAACGAATCATGTGTTTAGAAACAGCGTGAATGTCGTATCTTTTTATATATGAAAAGATATACATGTATATTAAATCTCATGCGGACAGATATTCAAACAAATGTACGGTTTAAATAGATCTCAGTGGCTGTCCTATTTTGCATAAAGTA
This sequence comes from Psilanteris sp. ZL-2020, assembly GCA_022817085.1. NCBI lineage: Eukaryota > Metazoa > Arthropoda > Insecta > Hymenoptera > Scelionidae > Psilanteris > Psilanteris sp. ZL-2020. The sequence goes on from JABFQC010001732.1 coordinate 3,876, forward strand.
TGTTTGTGTTGATAGAGTGAACTGTTGTGTCTCCTGTATATAAATTCAATTTGCTGATAGAGTAATTATGATGATAAGAATAATAATGATATCCATAGTGAGAATGATACTTGGAAATAAATTTATTTTTGGTAATTCCACCAGAGATCTTCATTACCACCATTGCTACCGTTATTACTGTAATAGTTGCTGCTGGAGTTGAAATTATTGCTTCCATAACCGCCATAATCTGAAAAATATAAATATTTATTTAATTGTGTTTTAATCAATAATATAGTATTTTATAATTAAATGCTATCACAATGCATGATTAATTATAATCATATTTTTATGAACATAATAAATTACTATTATAACCACCAGGTCTACCAGATGGTCCATTACTTCTAGGACCGCCACCGCCACCGCCGCTGGTCTGACGGTAATCTTTCGCACCAAATCCGTTAAGTCGGCCACTTTTAGGTGCTCCATTTCGACGACTTCCACCTCCAGTGTGTTTAGCGTTATGGTACATATTGTCAAGCCAGTCCGGTATGGCTTGGTTTGCTTCAGTTAATAAAGCTACTAAATCACGAACTAAATTCTGATTTTTTAAATTAAAGAATGATGTTGCAGTTCCTGTAAAATAAGATTAAATTACCAATCAGTATATTATCATATTAATTTCAAATTTCCTTAACTGATAAAATAATGTAATATTATATATTATGTCACAATTGAATAATTTTAATATTAATTTAAAAATTTCTAGTGCTTACCCAAGTTACCCATACGACCAGTACGTCCGATACGATGAACATACTCTTCGACATCGCTTGGCAAGTCGAAATTAATTACATGTTTAACATGAGGAATATCAAGACCTCGTGCAGCTACAGCAGTGGCAACTAAAATTGGAGTGGTACCATCGCGGAATTTACGTAATGCGTGTTCACGTTCGATTTGATTTTTATCTCCATGAATACTTGTTACTGGATATCCAATTTTATATAAATAATCCTCCAATTGATCCGCTCCTTTCTTGGTTTCCACAAACACTAAAGTTAGGGATTCTTTAGCTAAAAATATAATCAAATTAATTTTTGAACAGATTCACAAAAATATTTATCCCGTATGTTAGATAAAATAAATTAATATATTTTTATCATTATAATTTTTAAAGTATAAATAAACTTAAATCGATAAATATTTTATAAATATTTAAATAACGAATTATTTGTTATAAGAATTACGTTTCAAATTATAATGTATTGTTGGAATTGGTTGCTGTGCGTGGGAGAGGGCGGACATGTGAGCAATCGTGTAATGCTTTGTTGTTGATTGCAATATTATTGTACTTGAAAGTGTATGTAACTGAGTAAAGACTTAATATAGATACAGAGAACTATAGAGATAATTGATTGTATGAGTCAATTGATGGAACATAGGTATTTTTTAGACAAGGTAAGCTATATTATATATATAAGTTGAATGATGAACAAATGCTTGATAAGTATAAGTAGTAAAACAGAAAAAAAAGACAAATGAAACAATGAAACATTAATTTTCATTAATGAAAATGAATTTAAATTCAGGTAATAAGAAAGTATTTTTTTGCGGAAAATATTGAGGAAGAGTACAAGCAAGAAAATAGTATGGAAAGAAATTCAATGAGATAAAGATAAAGGAAAAAAATAAACTAAGAAAATAATAAGACATAAAAATAGAGTTGATGAAACTAGTGAAAGAGAATAGAAAGAAAGAAAACAAAGGAAATTGGTGGGAATTTGCGTTGGTGTCATGCAGTAATCACATAGGAGGAGAATCAGTGATTGCTGAAGTATGTTCGGTAACTTACCATAGATTCACAACTAATATAAAAAATGGTTGCAGTATTAATAGTGATATTAGCTTAAGCAAAAGAGAAATTTATTAACTCAAAATGGCACACAAACAAGAAAAAGTTAAAAGTAAACATATAATAATAAATAGTTTAAATGTGGAGAATAAAATTATGAAAGAAAATATTCAAAAATGGATTGCAGAGAAATGTGAATATGAAAACAAAAAGAATCTTTTGGAATTGAATTATTCCAAATATGAATCAGTGGAAAAGTTGATCAACTAATAAACTTTTATTATGATTAACTGATGACTGGAATGGAAATTGTGGAAAGAAATAACATAATAAGTGAAAGAAGGGAAAAATAATAAATGAGTTTAGAAGTTAATAATAGAATAAATTGATAAATAAACAAAATAATTATAACATAAAGTAGAATCAAGATTATGTAGAGATTATAAAGTCATAAGAAGTTAGGTACGTGATTTTATTTAATAAAAGTGTTGTAATTATAGATATCTTTAAAGAAGTAGGATATTTAGTGCTAGAATTAAGGCATTGTATAAATTGTAATGTTAATTTTGGAATTATTTACTGTTGATTAGGTTTATAATTATGAAGATGAATAAATAAATAATTTAATCATAATGTTTGAAGGAGTATAATCAATACCAAGTCAATTTCTATATTTTATATAAATTTAAATATTTAAAATTGAATAACTGAGATGACATAAATATATATATATATTTAAAAAATATTTACCAGAGTCACTAATGACGCTTGTTTCCAATATATCCAACAGATAAGAACGTTTATCAATATCTTCAACCCACTCAAATTTTTGTGTAATATTCTCTGATGTGGAACCCACACGACCAACACACAAGAAAATATAATTATATAAAAAGTCTCTTGCTAAGATCTGAATTTCTTTAGGAAAAGTTGCTGAGAACATGAGTGTTTGTCTCTCTCCAGTTGGAGGCATATTATCCTGTTCAACAATACGTCTAATTTGAGGCTCAAAGCCCATATCAAGCATACGATCGGCTTCATCTAAGACCAAATATCTGAAATAATATTAAATACAATATATCTTATTAATAATGGAAGCTTTCAACATTGATGAAAAAAGTAAGTTTGGAAATATAAGATTTTATTACCGGCAGTATTGTAAACCAATTTTTCCACGACCCAACATATCGACTAAGCGACCTGGGGTCGCAACAAGTAAATGGCACCCACGATCCAATTCTCGCAGCTGATCATTCATATTGGCACCACCATATACAACAGCTGGGCGCATACGTGATCTATATGCAAATTTACGAGCTTCCTCATAAATTTGTGTAGCTAATTCTCTAGTTGGGGCTAACACCAAACCTAAGGGATATTGTTTACGCTTTGAAAAGCTACTAGGAGGTGTTGGCGGCGGCCCATTTTCGTATATCTGATTCAAAATTGGCACTAAGAAGGCCGCAGTTTTGCCAGAACCCGTTTGGGCACAGGCCATCACGTCACGACGTGCTATAATAATTGGAATCGCATATTTCTGAACAGGAGTCGGTTTGTCGTATCCAGCTAAGGAAATACTGTTCTTTATTATTTCTGTCAGCTTAATATCGTCAAACTGTAAGAAAAATATTCACTGTTAAATATATTTGTATACAGTAATATATATTATGTATATTTTAGATATTATATACAAAAATAGTCTTAAGTAAATAAAATTATAAAAATTATAATAAGATACCATTTATCAATCCAAAAACAAAACTTTAAAATCATATAATCATTTAATCTAGTTTATGCAGGAAACATTCTGTTTGTAAATATAAATCAAATCATCATTGTACTATTAAACATTATATTGTTTATACAATTATTTTAATAATGGACCAGTGTTTTACATTGGTAAAATTATTCAGGATCACATTATTTTATTCTGGAAGTAATTATTATTTATATAAATTGTGGAATATAAATTGTTATGAGATTGTGACCTAAAAAAATAAGTATACAAATAGATACAAATTATTTTCTGTTTACAAAATTAGTTTTATTTTTTATAAGTTCAATCACAAAACCAAAATACTCAATTAAAAACAATTTAGGATAAAATTATTGTTCTGTAATATATATTTTAATATTTTATTCAATTATTTATTTTAATAAGTCATAAAAGTTCTAAATATATAATTAATATATCTTTAAAAGTATATATTTCAAAAAAGTTATTTAAAAAAACTAATATTTACAAATGTCTAGTAATATATATAAAATTAAAATATAAAATAATTTAATGCACAAATTTAAATACATTATATCGAAGATTTTATACTTAATTAAATAATCTAAAATTTTGTTTGCTATGTATTTTAACTATATATCAGAATCTTTATTTATTATTATTATTATTATTATTTTTAAATATTTTATTATATCATAACATATTACTTATTTTAAATTATTTTCAATACTCATTATTTTTATACGTAATCATTGCTATTCACTACTACATTTTGTTATAACATGTATACCTATTTTATGAAGAATAAAAGCCTATTAATATTGTGAATATAATTAAACAAATAAAAAAGTTTGCAAAATATATTAAGAGTCAAAGAAGAATACATATTAATTCTTTGTACAATATATAAAAAATGTTTTCTTTACAGTACAGTGTTTATATATAAATATAAGTACAACTGAACCTAATACCATGACTTAATTAGAGGTAACTACTACCCCAGAATTTCAGGACAGAATACGTATGAAAGTATAGTAAATTAACTATAATTAACAATTTACAATATAATTTTATAATATTCAATAATTTTTTATAATAAGTTATTTAAATAAACATTAATCGTTACATATAATAAAGAAGACATTTGTTACATATTAATTTAAACACTTATCAAACTCAATATTATATAAAATGACCAAAGTTACGATGATATATTTAATATTAACATAATAATTATATTTATAAAACATTCAAAGTAAGTTTCATAATTATATTGATTCTTATTCAGAGTTCACTATATTTAATTTTTCAATTATATACTTTTTTAAACAAAAAATTCTATATTTAACATACAAAAAGCTTTATGCATAAAATATATTTATCTATAATTTTTTGTAATAAAAAGTATAAAAATTATGTATATGTATAAGCATTATATTTTCAATAAAAATTAAATTCTCTATTGATATTTTAACTCCTGTTATGAACATTGATAGACTATTGACCATAAACACCTTGTAATTTACTAATCTATTGACTTCATTTTTTGTATTTATATTTTTAAACATATAATATTATTTATATCCTAACAAAATTTTATAATCATCATGTAGGAATATTGAACTTGAGTAACTTTTAATTAATTTTTTATGTATATTAAGGGCTGAAAACCTGTGTAAGTTATATAAATAAATAAATAAATAAATTCAATTATAGATATGATTTGACAAATTTTTCTTAAAAAAGATATTGTTATTACTTCATGAATGTGTCTATTACATTTAGGCCGTGTTTTTAATTGAACTGAAATTACTAACAGTAATTTTGATAAAATTAAGAACATTTATCAAGGATATAATACCATGATTGATAATAAAAACACTGCTTTTATAGGCAACATTTACATATATCAGTGTAACATGAGCACTTAATTTTTTTTATTAAGGAAAAAAAAAATTCTTGATAAACATTTATGTAATGTCCTTAAACCAATTGTAACTTGATGATAATAACTTTCTATTTTCTTTGTTTTCAAAGTATAAAATAATATAAAATTTTATTTTAAAGTGTATTTGTAAATTAATTTGAATTTGTGTATTTAAATGTTATCAACACTTACAGATTTAATGTGTGGTGGGACTTGTTCTCCGCTAGTTTCAACGGGAATATCCTCATATTTGCTAAAGTTGATACCAGTGTTTCCTGATCCGAACAATTCAATTTCGAGATGTTCGTCTTTGGGAGTCGGTACTGTCCAGTCAATCTCGTTATTCTTGTTTTTTCCATCTTTTTCTTTGTCATTCCATCTACCTCCTCTGCAATCATTTCTACTTTCTTGCCAACGATCATTTCTATGCTCTGGCCAGCGATCGTATCCAGTAATTGGTCGATCACGTTCGGAATTGGAGAAACGATAGTCTCGTGTATCCCGACCATTTTCAAGTTTGCTACGATTTCGGCTACCAAAATTTAAAAATTCTAGATCCCGAGTATTGCGAGTATCTCGGATATCTCTACTGTCACGAGAATCTCTATATCCACCACGGCCCCTATCTCTATCACGTTCGCTTTCACGATCTCTACCTCTATCTCTATCAGAGAAAGATGATCGAGAATTGCTAGAATGATAATCTGGTGGTAAATTACCTGAAAAATTTATATGATAAAATATTATTTATCAAAAGTCTATAAGCTAGTAATTTAAGTACATCATAAAAAGCAACATGTAATATTATAATAACATACTCAATTAAATCCAGTATGTAAATCAACTAAATAAAACTTTTTAACATTCCTAAATATATAATTATACATGAATATAATATTTTAATTTCAAATGTATATAAAAAAGCTTTTTTTAATTGTTAACACATATATCTGAGATTAAAAATTATAATAAAAACAATCAAAACAAAACAATACTTAAGTATTGGTATTAGTTCCTAAGATAAAACAGTAAAATTAAAATAATAAGGAATAAGTTTTACAAGGGATAATATATTTAAATAATATCAATTACAAATAGTTTGTTAAATTAAGATAAAATATTGTTTTTTTAATTATATCATTCAAATTTATTATAGCAATTAAAAGAATTTTGAAAAATAATTACATCTGTTAAAATGACAACTTTTTTCGCATTAAAAATATTAGTTTAATAATAATTTTGTTTTGATAATCAAAACATTAAATTTAATATGAAATTATATTAATTTATTGAAATTGTTATAAATAAGTATTTCAATATACTAATTTATATTATTTTTAAATTTTGTAAAAAATCATCAAATAAACATATTTAAATTATATATTTTATGTTGCACACAAATATGATTATAAATTAAAATTATTATGCTTAGAATACAGCTGTATGGTCAGTTCTTTTTATTTTTTCAAGTATTGTAATTTTATTAATTTATTTAAAAAATAAAACTATTATAACTAATTACTATATAATTAACTATATCTAAATATTATATACAAATTATGTTAATATATGCAAATTGTACATACTTGCAACTTTATTACGTAGTGGCGGTGGAACGTAAATATGCCCACTTGATTTGCGGGAGTCCTGCAAGTCCAGACCAGCTAACTAAAAATGTAAAATATTTTGATATAGCAATGCAAATAAATGATAAATAATAAAATAAATTAATTTTAATAATATATATAATAAATACAAATAAAAGAAACTATATTAATCAATTATTTATTTTTTAAATTATTTATAATTTTGATTATATTATCTTTCAATGAGATTGTTGGTATACTATACTATATATACTAAAATGTATATAATTTTTAGTTACATATATTTTTAATAAAATTTAGTCTTATATATTGTATAACGATGTAAAAAAGAAATGTTATAGATAATTATCAGTAATAGTATTAATGTGAGTATAATATAAAATTATAATGAAATAAAAAAATATGCATCATATTTAATGTAACTAGGTTATTTATCAAAATTGTAGGACAATATTTTCAATTAATATATTAAATACTAAATCAACCTTACATCAACCTTACAATTAAAATTCATAATATAAACATTATATGACAGATTATAAATTTAAACTGTAAACATGTTGATACAAAACATGAAGAAATCTTTATGTTTTTCAATATATCTTTGACTATTCAATATTTATATGCAATGCTACAAGGGAAAAATTATGTCAGTATTATTCACTGAATTAAAATTTAACATAAATCATTGCTTAACTTCATTTTAACCAATTTATGATACTTATAATCTGGAATTATAGATATAGATAACCTTGATTATTTAGAAAGAAAAGTTATCTACCTACTAATGAATCATTTCTACTGGTATACATTAACTTAATTAAATAAATAAACCATGTGATTGTTAAAAACGCTGTAATACTATCAATTCCACATGCGAACATTTCAATACATAAACGAATAGCTACGTTAAATATTAATAGTGAATATAATAATAAATGATAATACTCTTCAATTATACATTTTGATATAATATGATTTATGATTAAAAATCATCACTTGAATTTCAAATTGTCTTTGTAATAGTTTAATTAACTTCCAAATAATAATAATTTTTTTCAATCAATTTTTCAGACTGGATCTTGGCGGCCATTATGTTCCTTGTAGGATGTCATAGACTGAGTGTTCTTGGATCGCCTCATGCAACTTTTTGCGCGAGGAATAACGGCACTTGTCTAGTTTTGCCATTTTAATGTTATAACATGGTGAATATATTAGAATGAATAACTAACACGATTTAAAACTTCATTAGAAAAAGCAGGAAGTATTTGTTAGGACAAAGAAAAGGATATCTGATTTTTTTACTAACTTGCTGCTCTAGACCTGATCCATTTTGGTTGGGTGCATTACTCATATTACTTCTCCTCGCGAAGTAGTGTCGTAGTTCTTCGTCTAGATTTTCTTGACCCGATTCTCTTCGTGTAGAAAGTGATACCACGACAACCCTCTGATTTGATTCTGCGTACAAAATTGATAATTATGATCACTTAATTAATGTTATGCTAATGCAACTTAATGCAATGCAACGTAACCGGCCGTCTAACGCTGTTCTGACACAAAGGAAAGTTTTCCGAGTTATGCGCGGGGGAAAAAGAGAGAGGAAGAGAGAACTATGGACGAATGGACACGAACTTGACGTCGCGTAACATAAATGGCCGACGCGATACGTTCGTATTGCTTTAAGCAAGATGGCCGTCGCTACATTTCCGTCACCGCTCTTTAATTCCATTCATGATTATGATCTTAAATTATTAGAGTTTAAACTAAAAATTATGCCTATGAAGATTACATTCAATTGAAAAATAGTAACATCGATTGTTTAAGTGTTCATATATTTTTATATAAAAAATGGATAAAAATGTACACACACGCACGCAAATAAGCACACGCGCGCAAACTAACCGACTTTGCTTATTCAAACAAATAACTCAGATCTGTTAATATTCTACTGTTATACATTTTTCATAAATAATTTTACTTTAATTATACGCTAACTTGAAAACTATTCTGTGAAACACCTACACTTTAAGTCCAAACGCAACAATTATCTGAAAACGACTTAACTCAGCTGCATCAAACTTCGGACTAATGAACGAATGTCGTCTGCTTAGAGGGCAAACAACCTTTTCTCATATGCGCTGTGTAGTATTAAGGTTATAAGATAGGTGGTAACACCATCGACATTTAGAATAATTGCGCAGTGCGTAAAATTGTAAGACCGCGAAATGTATGTATGCTTGAAACTCAATATTATGACCAACATTATCAAATTATAAAAAATATTATATCAGTAAAAACTTTAAATATTCAGTTATACATTCAATTTTGTATTATACTATTGAATTTAAATATTTAATTATTCAACGCTTTTAAAAACAATTTATTGATCATTATGCCATACCAATGGCGAAAAAAATCCAGAAGGGAATCCCAATTAGGAAACCAGAAAGGAATTTGGTCAGGAAACCAGAAAGGAAATAAAAATTGTTATTAAAATGAAGAAAAACACCCAAGTTTCAACAAGAATCAAACTCTGGAGCTGCCACGTACACACCCAAGTCCGTAACCGCACGGCCACGGCGAATATGTGAACAATGAATGAGTGTGAAAATGACTATCAGAATGTTTGTATTTTCAACCGAATTTCCCAAATAGGAACCCAGATAGAACCCCTAAACGCTGTGATAGTCATTATCACATTCATGTATTGTTCATATAGTAGCCGTGGTCGTGCGGTTACGGAATTGGGTATGTACGTGACAGCTCCAGAGTTCGATTCTTGGTAAATTTTTTCATTTTAATAACAATTTTTATTTCCTTTCTGGTTTCCTAATTGGAATCCTATCTTGATTTTTTCGCCTGGGTAGCACATTATTTATATATAAATATAAATCCGCCTGGGAATCTATTAATTTATATATTTAGTACTATATTTGATGCAAGTTAAATAGATGTGTTAATTTAATAACATTTACTTCTATATATTACAATGAAAATAAATATAATAGCACGCAAATTGTCCCGCTTTACAATTATATGTTTGTAAATCGTTTGTCCACCAACAGAACAGAAAAGACTTAAGGTAGAATTTAGTTAGAAATTAGGAAGATGAAACGTAAGTTATCTAATCTACGTATTATGTTCCTAATTTCTATGTAACTTGCTCCAATTTGGTGGACATTTTAAAGTATTACAATTGTAGCATCTACATATTTCTACCTAATTTCTACCTTGAACTTTTTATGTTCTGATGGGATTTATTAATTGCAGTTTGTATATATGGAGAAAACGTTTTATAAAAAAATACTATACTTACTACTACACGTAGGATGAGGCTTTTAAAAATGAAAATAATACTCTTTATTACTGTATAGATTACTATATAATATAGTAATTTTTCGTAGGATGTCTGCAATACTGAAATTAAATATTACAATTTAAATGAAAATTTTAACTATCTCGGATAACAATACAATAAATAAATAAAATGTAATAAAAAAGATAGTATTAATAATTATGTTATTTTTATATAAATGTTTTCCTGAATCAGTCAATCATTTATTCAAATTAAAATAACGTTTATTAGTCTCATTGAAACATTTTTCTCAATGTCTTACGTGTCTCTCTTCTTATAATGCTATAAGAGAATAGTACACTGAGAAAAATAAAGCATTAAAAATTACTGTTTGTAATACTAATTTGGGGCCATATGATACAAACCATTAAAATTTACTGTTTTTAACAGAAAAAATTAAGTTATTTACATAGATAATTACTGAATTATAATAACATATTACTGTTAAAAACAGTAAATGTTGACAATTTGTAACATATGGCCCGAATTAGTATTATAAACAGGTAATTTTTCATGTTTTATTTTTCTCAGTGTAATGGTTTATACAGATTTCTATTAGATAAATAGTATTTCTTTGTTCAGTACAGCAGCCATTATATTGTTCTGACTCTCACTTTCTATTTTTCCCTTCGGCAATAACTCCTAAAAGCGTATAGGGTGCGGCTAAATTGTTCCCCAGTATACGGAAATCTATAAAATCCAATAAAAACCAACGATTCTCATTTCTCAATAAAATATCTAGTATAGTGTATTATAGGATGTTATTGTACTTTATTGGTTTGAAAACTAACATAGTTGAAAGAAAATCGGATTTTATAGTAAAATACCAATACATTTTTCTAAATCTTATCGTATCATGTTTGTAATCGAAAGTTATTGGAATTCTCCAATAACAACACACAATTATTTATCGGAAAGTGTAAAAACAATTTTGACTTCATATTGGATTTTATTGTAAATTATCAATAAATGATAATTATGTTTTATTGGTTTGATGAAGTGATGTTAAAATGAAACATTTTATTGCAATTTTCCAATAACAGGTACCATATCAAATTATACGAGTATTTATCGAACTCTGAAATAAAGTATAACGCAAATGTATAAAATACGTTTAACATAAAATCGTTTATGTTTCAAAATATATATGGCATATGTTCTAAGTCACAATATAACATTGATAGAACAACATTGCGGACCCATACTTTTTTAGATTTTTCGTCTAAAAGTAACAATACTTTGTATTAATAAAGGACAGACAATTCACATCAGATATCTGTATCGATTATTAATAAAATATATTATTACATCTTGACGACTCTATAAGTATTAAACAACAATTAAATTTATACAAGTTTATACCGTCATTAATAGCGCATAATTCAATACTATTAAAATGCTGTCTAAAACAAATGTATTAGATGGCGGGAGTGGCAGTATCGACACACGGCGTAAGTAGTTAAGCGAAATTGTAGACGATTATTATTTGGATCGGTAACCATTTTCAAAATAAGTTTTAATATATATTTTTGACTAGTTATTGAGATTTATTGGAAAATTACAATAACTGGTGGACACAAACCTAATATAATCTAATACAATTTTTTAGTTATCGTAATTTATAGATTCCGTATCCTGGGTCGTCAACAGCCTCCAAAATTTCGACCTAAACGCCTGCAATAATATCAGTTATAGATATTCAATGGTATACATTTTTAATGTACTACAACAGACGAGATTCAAACCGACGTCTCCAAATTAGAAGACTCAACCTAACCACTATAAGCCACCACGACTTGTTACATATTTGATATAATATACACAATTTTTAGTTGTCTAAACAAAACATAAATCTTATAGATGACTATTATAGAGATCTTATACACGTTATTATAACGAAGACTAATTCAGCCGTAATATCTACAATTGGTAAACATATAGAAATAAAATCGACAACAAACAGAAAAGTAATGTATAATAAGCACCCCAGCAGCCAAGATCCGATTCAACTGTGTTTTTTAGAAATGATATGAAGTTTACTACAACGTATTAGTATTTTGATCATGCGCTATTACATTACTCATACAGAGACCGTATTCTCTAACTGATTAGGAGCGATTTAATTGAAACCTGAACATTGCTTTTATCATATTATACAACAGAAGTATGTTCAGATTTCAATTAAATTGCTACTCTAATCAGTTGGATAATACCGCCCTAGCACGGAAGTGTAAATTAAACGCTTAGCACACCTCAACGTTTAGTATTGTAAACTCTTGTTATTTCTATGATTGAGATGATCAATAATTAAACAAACTGAATTAAGTAAAAACTATTTTTAATAATCGATCGTATATATATGTATATATACAATAAATCTATTGAGTATACAACTCGACGAATTCGACTAACTCTTCCACTTACCGAATTGCCAAAAAACACTTTATATCGCGGAAATGAAACTATACTTGATCATCCCAATAATAGGCCATGCCATATTTTCTTTTTCAGCATTCTATAATATATATAATATTAAACTTATTTATTGTATTAGGTTAAACGGTTTATTAACCTTCTACAAGGGACATTATATAACTTTATTTTTACTATATATATGGACTATACTTAAATTTGATACAATCTAATTTTATAATTTTATTAATTAATCAATTGTATTGTATTAGATCTACAATATTCTTTCCATAAATCTAATAAATGTTTATAATTCCTTTTATTCAATTATGGAAAATTATTTTTATAAAATAAATATAAATTTTCATGCGAATTTGTTAAAATTTTTATTAAGAACGTTTCCAATAGCCAAGAAACAATAAGATGCAATTATATCCAATATATAAGGTAATTTGAAAAGACATTATTCAAATTAACCTTGTAACTTTTTACAATTAAAAGAAGTATTTTAAATTGCATTATATATTGAATCAAATTGGAACAAAGATGTTCGGTATTCATCAAATTCCATTAAAAATGGAAATTTGACATTTTGGAGTATCCAGCAAAATTTGCACGAATTATATAAACTAAGTATCAAAAAATCATAAAATGAAATTGGTTTATACTGTACAAGGACAATTTGTCTTCTGGAAAAAAAATGTAAAAATACTCTAATGGGTGATATTTAAATTAATAATTTTCGAATAACTAATGAAATTGGAGAAATTGGAATAAATTGTATTTGATACGTAAATAAGAATGACACGAAATTGTAGGTTATAACATAGTAAGATATATAGAAATCAAATTATAGTACAATTGATTTAAGGGGGATTTCTAAGTTTAATATTTAAAATATAATGTTATTGATTGATATTGTTTTATGAAATAATTACATTTAATTATTTACAGCATAGATTATATAGATATATATACCCATATATATTGCTAAACGTATTAAAAAAAAAAACATTTTTATTTTATACGCAGCTGAAGCTGCTGATAATTATAAAGCCAAATTAACTATATGTATGATATATTGCATTAAATTGGATATTTACTATTTAAGTATAGAACACACAATTAAATCATATTTCAATTTTTCTTCACTTTCATTTAATTGTTTTTTTTTGTTTTCGTTATAATTGTCTAATTATGATAGTTGATATTTTATTCTGACCCCCCCCCCCCCCCCCCCCCCACTCTCCTCAATATATTCTCATCACTGTTCAACACTATAAACCTCCGTCTAATTCATAACAATTATAAGAACTTATTTATCTTATATTCTTGTTGTTGTTCATTATTATTCTCTGTTATACTATTATTACTCTTTACTTCATCACCTATTAATAAACACTACATTCTAATATACAAACTACACACACTATCATTCTAA
>JABFQC010001733.1:0-18169 GCA_022817085.1 Psilanteris sp. ZL-2020
ACACTATTGTAAATATATTTTGATTTTGCAAAAAGCTTGTTTTCAACATATTTTAAGTGTTTCACATATTGTTTGTGTTCAAATATTCTAAGGCAAACTAAATAAAAGTATTTTGTTATTTGTTATTTTTTTACTTCTGTTAACTGTTATGTGCATATTACACATATTTATGTCACGCTAACTAAGTTTCGCAAGCTCTGTCTGTTGAAATCACGCTGTTTCTGTTACATTTTTCACCAGCATGATTTTGACTGGAATCAAATTGTTAATTTTTATGATTATCGATAGTGCAAAATTAATGCGAGTTTATGTGACTCCTCATATTGATTTAAATTCATATGTAACTGTGAAATATACAGATGTAGGGACAGAAGGAAAACAGCAACACGAAGTATTTAATCCTGGATATAGCAGGACGTCTTCCAGCAACAGTGTTACTCCTCCGGCGCAACCTCCACCCATGCCTGCAATGAATGGAGCTACTTCTTTACGTTCACGGTAAAATATATAATTTAATATATATTACAGTAAATTATTAATATATAATAATTTTTCTTTTATAATATCTTATTTGTTTAAAATAAAATAACCAATTGTCATATGATATAAAATAAGAATTATTTGCTTCATAATTGAATTTTGTTTATTATACTATATATATTAATTTTGATAAAATATAAATAAGAAGAATATTATTCTAATGTTTCTTATATGTTTGAATTTAATCAAATTACAATAATTACTGTAATTTCTAGTAATAAACGAGTTATTTTTATTGTTTGACGACTTGGTATTATATGCGCAATAAGTAAAGTGGAATAATTAATCGAGTGCGTTAAATGCTGATGTTAATTGAATTAAACGACGTTTCATAGATCGAGCCATAATTTGCACGACGTAGTACGCGGCAGTAACTTGCCTCCGATGGGTTTGGTCAGCAGACAACAATCTTCTCCGAATTTGAACCCAAACCAAATGCATCATCTACACAATACTGGTCCGGTCAATGAAGCCGAGAGGTTCTATCAAAATTTGAGCGTTTATAGAAATCAAGATTCTGTGCCGAAACAGCAGAGTGCAATGCAACCTACAGATGATAGGTAATACATTTAATAATTAATATATACATATACATGTGATAAATATTTATTAATATATTTTAATATATATAAAATATAATAAATTATAATTCTACAAATATATTTTTATTATTATTAATAACAACCTATTGGGTTTCGTTACTAATATTGAAAAGTATTAGATTGTGAAAATCAGACTGATTTGTAATATGACATTTTATATTACTTGCTAAAACAGAGAACAAATAATATTACAAAAAATAAATCGTTCTTAAAATTTGTAAAGTAAACTTTAATAACATGACTCATAAAAACAAAAAATTGACTTTATTTCTTGTTCTAGTTATATTATCTAAATTAATATATAAATATATAAATAAATGAATAATATATTACATGCCTAATAAAAATCCAGTAACGAAATTATATATAATATTTAATGTTTTCAATAATTAAAATGGATTGTTAAAAAACCATAAAACATAAATTATTTTTTGTGGTTAATGAAAAAATTGATTGTTTTTGTTTCTAGAAATCAAATGCAAGTGCAAAGATCCACGCGAGGGTCACAAAATTCTCTAAACCGTCCTGCATTAGATACAACTCTCCAACGTCCTGCATCTGCCTACGTACAATCTTACGGTCAACAGCAAGCTTACGGCAATCCAATTCAACAATATGGACCACCGCCTCGTTCTCAATCTTCCCGAGATATTATTCGCCAAGAGGCAAAGTTGCAAGAGATGCAAGAAGAAGTTCGCAGACGAGAAGTTAGGGGTAGTCAACCTATAGTTCAATACAGGCCGCCTGTTACTTCGTATAGCACACGACCAATTAGTGCGGCACAGGCTGCGAATGCGATTAGACAACCTACAAGACCCGCTGGTTATTCACAAAATCTAGGTCCGGCTTCGCCTACATATGCTCCAAGACAAGTTGCACAGGGTTATTCTTATTCTGATATACAATATAATCAATATAATCAGGTAATAATTTGATAAAGTAACGATACATTTGTATTTAATTTATAAATCATTATTTTTTTTTGTTATAATACTATATTATTAAATTAATTACAAACAGTTGAATGTAAGAAATATTATATAAATATTTAAACATCAAGTAATAATGTAAATTTATTTAACTCGTTTCAGGCAAACAAACAACAACAACAACAACAACAGCAACAACAACAACAGCAGCAACAACAAGTTCCTAATCAGTACAACATTGCACCAAAAAATTCCCCAAGCTACAATTCCCAAGATGCAAACAGACAATATCAAATGGAGCAGAACCAACGACACTACATGGGTCAACAACCGCAAAATGGAGGACAGTTTTCCTCGAATGGATCTCACACCGACAGACAATATTCGCACGATGGTGTTATAGGTCACAGAAATCAAAATGGTGGAGACCCAAATATTAATAATTCAGATAATGGACAGAATACGGGATTAGTTCCAGAAGAAGGTTATGGCGAAAGTCCTCCACCACCGCTTAATACTTCGACACATCCGTTGTATAATAAGCAAACGACAGATTCGAGGTTTGTGAAAAGAAGTTTTTATGCCCATTTTTATCCAAGGAAATAATTTATACTTCGATGAATAATTTTTAATTGATGAAATTAATTTATATTTAATTATATATTTGTTATGTTTAATCAACATATGTTACGTTTAATATATAATATTTGGTGTAATTTCATTTCAGGTATACCGCAAGTATGCAGGACTTACCTAGAGGAGCATACTATCCCGTAGGTACTACTCAACAACCGCGTCAGTACCAATTTAATGCGTCTAATCCATGGCAGAGAGAAGAAAGGGAGAAGGTAATTACATTGCAATGTATAATTATGTAGTATAATTTAGTTATCCTAAAAAGCTGAATAATGAAATATAATAACGATATCAGGAAAAATATAAAAACAAAGTTAGTATTTTTAATTGTAAATCTTAGAAATAATATTTATTCATTTCCTAATCGATTTGAACATTTAAAAAGTCATTCAGTATGTTAATGAATTTTATATAAATTTATTAACATTTTTATTTTTTATTTTTTTGCAGGAACAGGCCAGAAGAAGAGAAGCTGCTCGTCAGTGGCGTGATCAGCAAATTGCAGAGTTAAGTGCAATGCCACATCGAACACCGAAACAAGATGAACAATTGCGAGCTCTTCAATTGGAAAGAGATTTCCAGAAAAGAGCAGAAGAGGCCGCGAATCAACAGGATGATGACGAAGATAGTAATGATTTAGATAACGAAAGCGAGCAACGTATTCAAGGTTTGTTACATGTAGCGACATCTCCAGAAAGAAATAACCAAAGTTTGTCTCGAACGAATACCAACAATCAATCCATCAGAGGAACGCTTTCTCCACAGCCGGTTTCAAGTCAATTGCAGACAAGTGTTTTACCGACACATCAAGGATTGGTAAATTATATTTCGTAGAATTTAAATGATAATTAAAATTGATTTCGCTTTTATTGACATTTTATATTTTTACGTAATAATTTATATTTTACTTACTTAGTATAATATAGTTATGTTATAAAATATTGTTTTGTTAAAAATGTTAACATAATCCATTAATGGTAGCTTATTTATTTTTTAAATAAGATAAATATATAATTTTACTTACAATTATACAATATATTTTCGTAAATTTATTTTAATATTTCAATAAAATAATAACAAAATTAATAAATGAAATGATTATCCTTTTGTTACTACAGAGTACAAGTAACTCGTATTCAAACCATGAGAATGTTCATCAACATCCAAATTTAAATCAAAACATATCTTCATCGTATAATTCAACAAATCTTAATCTTGGATTAAATCAAAAAACGGCAACTCTTGAAGAACGAGAAAGACAACGAAGAATTGACGAGATGAAACGGAAACAATTGGAGTTTGAAGAGAATCAAAGAAAACGCGATGAGGATATAAAACAGCAACAAATGCAAATGTATCACTCATCCTACCACCAGCAAGTCAATCTGAATAAGAATCAGCAGCTACATCCGGGTATGCTAAGGCTCGATAATTTAGTCATCAATGGTCCAAGCTCTCCTGGTGATTAACTATATTATTTTTATATTTATGTATTTGCATTCAAATTTAATGCATGTGTAAAGTTATTATTAGACATATAGTTATATACAAATTTTGTGTTAAAAATATTAACATATTCGAATGATTTAAACAATATTAGAGAAATTTATTTCATTAATATTATACATATAATTTTAAATTAATTATTGATAACGAATATTTTTTAAAGTTAAAAATATTTTAAAACATAAATAATAATTAAGTTCATATTAATCAGTATATTATTATAATATATATATTAATCAGTCTTTAAACATTTCAAAATGATTAACCAATATATAAAATATACAAGTGCTGACATCTTAAAAAAGAATAATTAACTAAAAATTATACATAAAATATTGGCTTGAAAAACGCTTATGTTATTTATTTATATGAATATTCATATAGTAATTGTAAACATTACATAAGAAGTTTTTTAATAATATAATAATTTGCATAAAAATATTAATTAGTAATAAGTAATTCTATACCCTTCAAAGAAATATGTCCTGAATGTTTTATTTTTGTATTTTATTATCTATACTGTTAATATTTTAATTTGTTAATTTAAATTAAAATATAAATAAACGGCTTATCAGCATTTGTGAATTAATAATAATTTAATATATACAATAAACATATATTAATATTAAATAATACTTAATAACAATGAATTTATTTATAATATGAACAATCGAAGTGTATAATTAATTTAATATTTGTTATTATTATCTACATTATACCAAGTAGTTATTTTATTGCAAAAAAAAGTATCTAAATAATTCAACGAGGAATATCAAACTAATGGATTTTTGCATATTTTAAAATAATACATTTTATATTCTACTTTATCCATCCTCTATATATAGTGGAAAAACAAAATGAAACGGAATAGACTTGACAAAACAAATGCACATAAAAAGTATAAGTAACGGAAAGAAGGAAATAACAACTGAACAACTCGTTTTGATTTTCGCAGCGTCGCAGAACGGTGGTAACGAGGCGCCGCCGCCGCCCGAGCGCGGTTCTAGCTACGCCGTGATGTCCCAGCAAAGCGCGCTTAGGTCCAACAGCTCGAGCGTGTCCGGTACGCCCATCGGCGCAACGATCAAGCGCGTGTCTTTCCACGATCCGAACGCTAACACGGAGTCTGCGCGCGCCGTCACCGGTGCTCTCAACACGTCCGCGTCCGTCACCATGGACACCATCAGAGAAGATCCGAACGTAAGTATTTTTCGCCGGCAAATCGTTTACTAAATCCACCGAAATCCATTAAAATCCTTCTCGGACAATTGTGTACCAATCTTTTCAATTTCCTTAAACGCTTGTGGTCCATGCAATTCCAAAGCACCCCATGCTCCATACACACTAGCCACTATTTCTCTTTACCTATCTATCCTTGTAGTTATATATTTTATTAAGTAGCATTAAATTATGTAAAATTGTATATACTGTTTATTACAAAAAATAATAATTGTATTCCTTTCGAGATTTCTGATTTATATTTTTTTTTACAATTTTTGTCTTTTTCGTTGCATAATAATTAACGAAGATTATTAATAAAAGTGTTTTGTCGAAATGTGTCCATCCGGCAGCTGTACAAGTAAGGTATTCAGCAAAACGAGCGTTTTATTGGTCGTGTGTGATCATCCGCATATTCGCACACCATTGCATGTCTCTTTCTCTCCCTCATTCTATATCTCTGTCTAACTCGCCAGAGAGTGCAACAACCCCGTTGATGTTTTTCACACGCCAAACCCCTATGCTCACCGTAGTCCCCCCCTCCTCATTATTCATACTCTTATCAATTCTCATCATTGATCATATAATCATTACGATCATAATTTTTTGTATGAATTTTTAAATGTCTTCTGGTCGTGTTACGCTGCTTCTTGACAGCCAGCGATCAATAATGTTTTCGAATTCTTAAAGTAGAAAGTAACTTTATATATGAGATTTCTTTATTTTGTTGAAAATTTTGTTGAAAAAAAATATGTAAACAAATATCTAATATTTATTACATCACAGTGCAAATTTTAACATTATTGATTGCAGTTTTAATGATAGTATTATAGTATAAATTACATTTTTTGATTGCATTGAAAAGTTGTTGATTGAATAAATATAATGTTTTGTTTAATTTTTACTTTAATGTTAATATTCATCATTAAGAATATAATATCTTCATTATTAGAGTTTATATTAATTTCATTGGTTACAGAATTGAATGGAAAAATATTTATCTAATTAATATGTATTAAATATTTTTCATTATACTTATGTAATAAAAACATACAATTAAATATATTTGAGCAATTCATATTTAATAAATGAATGTTAGTTTCAGATTAGTATAGATACAGAAACAATATATATATTTAAAATATAAGCAAATTATTGATAAATACATTTAGTTCTGTAAATTTAATATTTTTTGCATGCCTATAATTGAATAAGGCTTGAAATATAATGTCTTAAGGATTTATTTTATTAGTAAATTCAGAATTTGACGTATTTAATTGTTGTTAATTATAAACAGATATTATTTAAGTACACTAAGGAAATGATGCTATTAGATTCCTTCTTATATGAAATGTAGTAATTCAAAATAGTTAATTAAATTAAAACTTAACGTAAAATATATAATTCATTTCTAATATATAATATAATATTATATTATTTATATAATAAAATTTATTTGTTGTTTATTATTTCATTTTCTTATTGTACATATAAATAATTCAAGCAAATGTTATTAAACCTAATATATCTATCATAACATTTTGTAATATAAAATCTGTTTCATCGTAGAATTTCATCAATGACGCTGAAAATTTACTTGCTTCACCAAAAACACCTGAAGGACCTGGAGGATTTTCACCTGCTACTCCTGGAGTTATTGGGGCACAAGAAGTTTATAAGTTTGTATATTTTGTTTTGTTTTTTTTTCAGTTATAGATTTTATAATTGAAACAAGATTTCAGTAATTCATTTAAACTTGAAAATTATTTTATATACATTATTTATATTAAATAAACTAAATAAATTATATTAAAAGTGTGTAGAACAATATATTATGATTAATTATTATCAGTTATTAGTTATTAATTATAATCTTATCTTCATATTTATTCCTGTTCAAGCATTGCTTAAAGTATAAAATGTTTATATACAAAATCTATAATAAATTAATTTATTTATATTACAATATGATACTAGTTCATTATATTACAACTTTAATTTTCAATTGTTTTATCAAATTCTGATAGTTATATTAATTATATATTCTTTTTTCCAGAGATCCACGACAAAAAAGGTTGGCTGAGAAACAGAAACAGCAGAATTCTCAAATAGGTGCTGTGCCCGAAAAATTGAGCTTCAAAGAGAAAATGAAAATGTTCGCAATGGAGACTGGCGAAGACGGCACGCCGCGTGACAAAGTAAAAATCTCACGAGCACAACGCGAGATCGATAATATCGCCAGTCCATTAAGTCCAACAAATAATAACAACAATATCAATCGCACCTAAATCCACGAAGCAACCAATTCAGCACTTGACAAAATGCGTGAAGCAACTATCACTTCGACATGAGTCGAAATATTTGAATCAAGGAAACCCTGTAACTTATGCAAGCCCGGAGGAGACACGTATGACGTTTTTATTTTGACAAAGAAAACAATAAAGAAAAAGCTTTATAACGATAAACAGTAGGGAATTTAAGAAAGAAATCCACGACGTCGATGCCTTCTTGTCGTTATTGATAAGAAAACAACGAAATGCGTAGGATTTTGATGCTTCCCCCTAGCCCTTCGACTCCGTTTGCAACATTTCCTCGGTGAAATGTTGGCGACAAACGCTTTTTCGTCTTAGCATTTTGCATACTCTAATCGTGTTTTAGAAGAAATAATTGAATCAACGTTATATTATTGTACATGGGTTCTTACCAAATGTATTCTGTATGATTGGTCCTTAATTTAAGAATTAAGAAATTTAAAGAAACACAGAAGGTAATTTGATTTTGGATGGTAGAGTCAACTCTCAGACTCGGAGCGAAATTCGACGATTACAATACAGCGTTACATTGTAATGATATATTTTTGTATGTAACAAAGCAAAAGTCGTTATTATTGTTATGATTATTAAGCCGATGAACGTGTGCGCGTGTACATTTATTCCCGCATTATACATAAATGACTGCACCTCTTTATCAAATGTATATAGAGCTATTTGCGGAAACGTCGAAGAACGTGTGATACATTCCGGTTTTTGTCGTAAATTTCGTTCGAGTGTACACGTGCCTGCGCGCATGCGAATTATGGTTTTGGTAATATTGTGGCACCAGATAAACTTTAAATTCTTTTTCAGTATATTTAAATATATATAAATAATATAAATAAATGAATAAATATATGTTGTATAAAAATATATATGAATATATATTTCTGTATATATATATATACATATATGTATGTATATATTTAGATTTATGTATATACGTTTATATATATTTATTAATATATTAACTCTTTACCTCTGCTCTGACTTGTTTGTCATGTTAAGAAAAAACATTGTGTCAATATTTTCAAAACTGTATTTCGTCTATACATATGTATGTAGTTTTTGGTGTAAATATCGCTGCGGCGTCGGGCGCAAGGATTCAAGATTTTTGACATTGTTACTCGACATGACTGGTTGTATTTGATAATTGATGATCGTTTAATACTTGACGTTGTTGATCGATCTTTTTTGTGCGCGACGCCGCTTCGTCGGAGGATTTTATCGTTCGACGAACAAATTCGTCAAGTTCGTAAGGTTTAATTCGAACAATTCCCGACGGTTTCTAGTGTTTATTTTATTCAGTTAATCAAAGTACAATTGTAATGAACAATCGACGTTAAATTAAGTTGATCGAGGCTGCTCCGGGCGGAAATTCGTACAAAAATAAACTTTGCAATTTTGCGGCATACAATCGTTATGGTAATCGACCAAGTAAAACCGCAGAATTTCAGAATTAAATTTTGAACGTTTTTCGTACCATTGACTAAGCTGTATCATCTTTTTATATAATCGTACAATAAACAATTACAAAACTATCTAGATTCACAATTTATTCGAAATCTCTGTAAGAGCGTAACCCTTATTATTTTAATTTCAATTCATTTTATTCATTTGGGACATTGATCCGAATAATCTTTACGAACTGAAGATAATAATAATCAAATTATGTTTAGTGATAATAATCAATGATTCATTCAATTTGATAGAATAAAATAACATTTACGAATTTAAGCTAAGATTTGATGAATAAAGCAAGATAAAAAGCAAGAAAAATGTAATAAGTAATACTGAATAAAGAAACAAAATCACACATGAACAGTGCTCCAAAGAGCTTAGTGCAAAGAGCAGCAATATTAGTGGATAATTATCTGAAATTCCTAATTATAATTATTACGAATAATCGTAATTGTAATAAGAACTGCGAGCGAAAATTTGAGGAAGAAAAGTTCGTCATCGCCAACGAAAACTGATAAATAATGTTAATATAAAGTTTAAACGGCCAATCGAATTTTCGAACACGATGTCGGACTGTATAGATCGAGTACTCTTAATCTTGTATGTGATATAAAAAAGTAGGCCTTTTTGAACAGGCGGGGACAAGTGGAACAGACTCCGTATACATACTAGCGACTTCGTAGTTTCTATGTGACGAATTTTGTGCCCTCACGTTTTTCAATTTGTACTTTGTATTTTCTTTACTGAACTATCAAACAAATTACAACTCGCGTCACGTTTAAAGAGATGCTGCTCTTTTTATTGTTTTTATTTTCTATAAGTTTGAAACATTTTTCAAATTGGGAGAAGAGTGCAGCTAGATATATGACATCGAGTTAGACGATCAGATGAATTAATTTATGACTTAGTCAATAGTTCTCCCATCAGTTGTATAGTGAAGATGTTTGCACTATATTTTGTAGCACCGCTTTAATTGTCTTACTGCAATAAGAAAGGGAGATTGCGACGATCGTGCGAGCGTCGATAATATTACGATATTATCGTATTCTATCGATAATTATTAATTGTATTTTTAAAAAGACATTCTATTTTTTAATTACTGTATTATGTCATTATCGAGTTATAATATAAACGATAAATAAATATTACGAATCAAAGTTGTTAATTTTCCTTTATTGATCCTTAATTACTATTGTTTGTCTTAAATATTTTTTTATAAAATAACAATTACATTAATGCGACAGAAATCTAATAAAATTACGAATTACAAAATCAATATAAAAACTAAATAAATTATATCAATATATAACTAAAATGTATAATATAGAAATAATATTCAGTTTATAAAATTACAATATTTAGACGAAATTTCATAAAATTATAATTCTTTATAATATATTATTAAAATTCAATATTTTTTAAATGAAATTTGACCACTACTATATTGCTTAAATGCATTTTTTCTACAATAATATTATTCAAATTTAAATTCACAAATCAAATAGTTTTAATTGGAAAAAAACAAAAATAAAATTGTCCTTAAAACGTAATCACACAGTTTTATTTTATTACAAAATTGTCATACTTTATATAAATCTTTATACTAAATAAAGTTTAATACATTATATTATAACTGAGAATCCCTAGTAAAAATAAAAATGCATTGCAAACATAGATACGATATACTTAAATATACTTACAATATATTATCATTATATTTTTAATACATTAACAACATAGGCATATGTATTAACGATATATTTGCAGTACATTTCTATTTTTACTAGAGATAACGAATAAAGCAATACAAAAAGTGTTTTGTTTAACTATATTCTATTTGTCGTAAATGAAACAACAAATGTCACATACAAACATTTTCTAAATATATATATATATATAAATCACTATTTAACTTAAATTATCAAAAAGTATAATCTAATTTGTATTCGAATAATTGAAAATTATAGAACCAAAAATAAAAAAATATATTCTGGTGAAAGGCGACGGAGAAGAAGTAATGAGAATAAAATTAGATAGTTTTTAAGATTTTCATATAATTTTTGTTTTTATGCAGAATCAACATTATAAATTCTTGGCGAGAGTTTCCGGTGACATAGGTCTCGCTACTGTAAGATCCAAACGCGTACCAGCAGCAGCTATAAGTGGAACTGTCAGGCAACAGTCGCAGTCTTCCGTGCTAGTTTCGTTGACGCGAACAATCCTGTCATATGGTTGAAGAATGCCGTCACACGGACCGCCCGGTCTAAGTCGATTTATGTAAACGCCTCGCTCGTATAGACCATCGGAAACGGAAAATCCAAAATCTTCATAAACAGGATCTTTATGCAGAAGAACATGAACCAGCTGTTGATTTCGATTATCGGTCGGACTGTAATCTTGAGGGCTGCAACTGAAAAATATGATGACCAACTTTAGAAACAACAACAGTAATAATTTAATTAATTATTCAATTCATATTAGTTTGAAATTATATATACCAATAGAATAAATTCTGCATTTATAAATACAAGGTTTCAATTGAATCTTTGAAAAATAAAGAAATAAGCAGATTTTTCTTTTTTACTTTTAAGTATAATAACAGAATTTAAATTCAAATATAGAGTTTTTATTTAAATTTACATTAACTTATTAAAATCAATAGTTTAACACATTTATACAGTATTATAATTTAAACATTACAAACATAAAGTATAACTAGTAATAATACCTAGGATATGGTGGCATTGGCAGATCTAATTGACCACTATCGACTGACGCCGTTTCCCAAAGTCGCATTATATCTGGTGCCGCGCCATTCACTTCACCCATTTCTCCCCATGAATCAACTGCACTATCCACACTCGGCAAGCTTTCCCGGGCTGATCGCAATACACCGGAAGGATACTGCGGTTGCACGGAATCAGTTGTTATACTCGAATTTCTAAAATACAGATAGTTACTTGAAAAGATATGTCAGTGTTCATATTTATAATTTAAAATGAATATATTAATATTGATTATAATAATTTGAATATAATCATTCCTTCTAATAACAAATATTCTAATAACCTGGTATCGCCAGCAAGATCTAGTTTGTGGATGGTCAAAGAAACTACAGAACTGCCTGGTCTGTGCAGTAACTGAGCAGCTTGTCTAAGATCACCAGGATCCAATTTCTGTCCATCAATAGTTAACAGCCTGTCGCCCGCTGTAAGACTTCCGGTTCTATATGCCAATGAGCCTGGGCGAATTTCGGTTATAATTAATTCTTCATTCACTGTGAGACCTAAGTCTGGTTGGCCACCATATGGTCTCGCTACCCTTACTGTGAAGACTCCAGAGTTTGGTACCACAGAACCTCCTACTTTATATTCTGTAACTAACTCCACCTGAAAATAAATAGTCTATTAATTTAATTTAGTTTATTTTTAATAATAAATAAATTATGATTATATATATAAGAGTTTGAAATATGTATACATTTATTCAATATGTTAAAACAACATATTGTAATTAAACAATATATGTTTGTAATTAATATTTATTCATTTCTTCTTAACGATATTCTAAATTTATTCTTTTAATTCAATTCCTCAAAGCTTTTACCTGCGAAGCGTCTAGCAGCATAGCAACTTCGGTCAAAGGCAAATCCCGAATTATGCGTCTATTAACAAACAGCACCTTATCGCCAGGAAGAAGCACTCCGCTTCTTTCAGCCGGTCCGCCAGGTTCCAATAAGTCAATTACATAATTCTGCCGATCTTCTGCAAGCCTCAGAGTTAAACCTAAACTTCGATGATCCGGTCGTAAAACTATCGTTAAACTTTCTTTTGCATACAGCGTTTGATTACTTTGTTGAACTTGCGGCTGTGCTCTTCTTTTGATGGTTCTGCTACTGGCACTCCCAGGTCTGGGCAAAATTTGAAGTCGAGCTATTTTCTCAGATGAGTTGCGTAACAGCTTTGCGGCAGTCGTAGCATCCTGAACAATTATATCATCCACCGCCAGAAGAGTATCCCCAGGTTGCAATGCTCCACATCTGTCGGCTGTACTCGCTGGTCGTAAACTTTCAATATAGACAGTGCTTTGAATCTCTCGTACTGTTAGACCCAATTCTCCTGTTATTCAAATTTTAAAATTCAATTATTATTATTATTTAATACTAATAGCATCATTAATTAAAATTAGTACATTTTAATATATTTACTACGTCTAATTTTAACGTTATTTCTCAATGTGACAGATTTATTAGGCTATAAACCATATTCTAGATATTAAAAGAAATATGATTAAGTACTCGTTACGTATAAACTTGAAGATATCGAAGACACTAAATATCGGAGTCAAAAAGATTTCAAGGTTATCAAAGTGTATTTACTTCTAATGTATAAAGGGAAATGGTTGTAAATGTTTTAGATAGGACAACATAGATTTTTAATAAATTTATGTCTAATAAATTTAAAACTTAACTGTAAAATCATATATAAATTTTTAAGTTTAATTTTTTAAGAATTGTTTCACATATGAAATATGGCGAAGTATAATTGAAACTCAGTCTGTTCAAATTGTATCTATTTTTTATACATATATATATATATTTTTATTGCAGCTTTCTTAATTACTATTAAGTATAAATGAATCATGCAAAATTGTAATCAAGTTGCATAATAACTTCTACAAAATTATTTTAGTGTTCATCGCCACTTAATTTTGAAGACGGAAACAGACTTTAAAACATTCAAATATTTAGACTTGTATATTTCGAATTTGTCAATGAACACAACTGTTACGCTCATTCATTATTAACTTCCATATACTATTTCGGTCATCGTTTCATGAGAGCGTATTTCCACACGTTAAGATCATTTTAATCTAGTTTATACGTTTGAAATTCAATTAAGCAAACAAATATACGGGACTGATCTGAAGTTTATTTTAAGAGTCCATATAAAAAGTTTTCAGAGCTTTTCTTTAAATTACCATTTAATAAGTTCTATATATTAACAAATTAATGTTTTTAATATAATTTATAAAAATATCAAAATAACAAGAAATACGAAAGAATTTTAATAAATATTCTTCTTATATTAGAACATTTTTAAAAAATAGTTTTTTATTATCAACATACCTAAAAAAATCTACTACAGTAGTAGTTTTTTATGAAATATTATAATAAAAGAAATTAGTATATTTTCTCAAATTTATTTAATTTTTACGAAATTAAATATAAATTCATATTTACAAATTTGTTCATCTATTATAATAGACATAAGCATTAATAATTTCATTTCATATTATTCAATTCATACTATTAAAAAATGTATTCCTAAAATCTACAATTACTAGTTTGAATTTTGTTTCGGTTAAAAATAACATTGATTCATATACGATGTTATTTTTAAAACAAATATATGCAATATTCCTTTCTGTAATACTCAATTTGTTTTTAATAAAATTAATGAATTATTTAATTATCGTAGTCATAGTAAATTACACTAATATTAATATCTTTTTATTAAAAATTTAATTTAAAATTACTAACACGCGCGTCGTGTATTTAATTTAAAATATATTATATATTTTTTAGAACCTTACAATAGATTTAATAATTTATAATTACGGAAAAAATTGTTATAATATTTATATAATATAATATTCTATGGACAACTCATTCTTATCATTAATTAATTTGCAAATTTTCATTCATTCATTCATTATTATTATTATTATATATAATAATGATATATTATAAAACATATATATTTATAAAAGTTAAAATAAAATAGTAAATAAATTCGAACGTAAACTAGAGTTCAATTTCAACAAAGTATACAGCAGTTTATATATTTTAACTTACTTTGTAACAAAAGCTAATAAATAAGCACAAATTGGTCGGCTAATATGTCCATAAATCGCGCAATTCCGCTTTGTTACAAAGTGATAGCTTTAATTGTAACTCGCGATACGGCTAAGATTGAATTTAACGAGAGTTGAAAGTCAGTTCTAAGAATAAAACCCATTGGGTTTTGCACGGTTCTGAGACGCCGTCCTCCCTGTTTACGAGAATGCAAGTGACAGATTGTGCTTTTGCTGCGGGGTTAAACACCGGGGTTCGAAAAAAATGTTTCAATTGCCTACGAAGTAGTAATTAATTATTGTCACCAATAATATATACCATTTTCTCATAGGAAGTTCAGACTCAATTAAAAATAATCTCACGTTTTAAAAAATTAATTGGTTTAAAAAGTGTACTATTTTCATTCCATTCTATCTCACCATCGATTACGTTCGTTAATTGTGTTAAGCTTAATTACAATTAAAACTCGTTTTTTAGAAAGTACCGATTAAGATCGTTTCAAAATAATAATCTTTAATTTGACATATATATCGAATATGGATAATAGCGGTTTTGAAAGAAATATTACAATTAATTAAACGAATGCTTGCGTGACAAAACTAGTAATATTAATAATAAATTAATTGATAAAATAAGTATTATGCAATTAAAAGCCTTTTGAATTAAATTTCAAACGATTATTAAATTATATTGAAAAACGTATCGAATAAATATGAAAAAAAAGGATCAATCAATATGGTGAATAACAATGAAATTCAATTATAATTATATCAATTATATTTCATTCAATTATAATTATTTGCACTGAAAAAAATAATCATACAAATTTGACTAAACTAGATGATAAAAGTAGGAAAAATGGGGAAAATGTAAATAATATGATAAATTACAGTCAGAAAATTCTAAAAATATGTCAAATATTACCAAACAAATGATAAAAACAATGACATCTTCTAATGTTTATTTACATTTTTGCTGACTTTTTCTCCTTTTATTATCTAGTTTGGTCAAATTTGTAATATTATGTTTTTCAGTGTGCTAATTTAAAAATTTAAAGTGACACTAATTTTAAATACATTATTCTTTGTATCAAAAATTAATTTAAAATTAAATCATAATTGAATTATTCGACGAGTTATTGAACCCGTGATATTCGTTTAGCACGTACCATTTTTTATGTTCTTTTAAGTGAAATTGAATATAACATCAAAGTTCGAGACAAATAATTTCATATAAGAATCATGTTAAATATATTTATAGAAAGTTGGCGCGTCGACGAACGACGACTTCGTATTCTTTTTTCGACTAAGTAGCTTCGTCTTGGGATCAGGATAAACAAGTCACGCGCTAATTTCACCATGTTTATGCTGAAAATCCCCTTAAAATCGAAACAAAATTTTACCGCGTGATTGAAAACAACGTCGACCGCAACTGCGTTACGGAAATAGCTGCATGGGCAAAGTGCGTTGGCCAGAATTGCAATAACAAACGACTTTTTCGTCGAAGATTCACACGCGACAATTTACAACAGTTGATTTTTTAATTAAAATTACGTTCCATTGAAATTTAATTAGCTTTTAATAAATTCGACTTCTTCTGATAGACAATTGAATAATATCATTTTATACCGTATTTTCGAAATACCAATGAAATTTCGTTTTGTATAAATGAAATTTAATATTTATTTATTTAAATTTTACGGACTAAAATATCATTTGGAATAAAATAAATTCGTAATCAAATATAATAAATTTTGATAATTTTACTATTTAAATAGAAATTTATTGATAATATCGTCGTTTTTAAGTTTCTGCAATGATTTGTTGGTGCAAATATTTACAGGGTGTTGGAAAAGTATTTGAAAAGAAAATTAATATAAATATAATTTTTTTTATCGCTTCTCTTTATTTATGCAATATTATATATGTGCAGAAAGTGAGACAATGTCATTTACTACATTTAAAAACAATATACAATATATAAAAATTTGTACACGTGCAGTAAATACCAACATACTAAAGATTTGACGCTCAAATTGACATCTTATCAACGTCGATTGAAGACTGTCGATTGACAAGGCTGTCATGAGTTTTTACTGATTGTCTCGAAATTTTATACTTTTAGATCGGCAATAATATTAGAAAACATATCATAGTTTTTCATTGATTTATTAATAATTTTTCTGCTTATAATAAGCCATTAAAAAATATAAACTCTACTTTTGTTTAAAGCTGATCTTAAATCTACCATTTATAATTACAAATTTTTTTTTTTTATTATCGAACTTTGTTTTATTATTCACATTTCTTTTCTCTCTTTTGCAATTATAATAATAGTTATTAAACTGTATATATACTACACTACATCAAATTCATATACTTTTGAGATATACATTCATATAATTGCGCCGCTTAGTGGCAAACTATTGCACTATCTACGATGATGAGGATTTTACGCTATACTTTTTTCTCCGTGCATGAATTTATTAAACAATTATTAAGAAGTGATGTTTTTCTGGAATATATATGATAAATAATTTGTTATGCAAAATATTATTAAATCAAATCACAAATGAAATATTGAAAACTATTATTCCGTTAGTAGCCAGCTAGCGTATAATAATAAAGTATAAACGGATATTATTAGAAATAAAATAAAACCTGACTATAATTTGATGAAACCAATAATAAAAATCTGACCAACGACGTATATTGTATGTAAAACTTTAAACCCTTATGTCCATATTTTATCTCATTGTATTGAAATATTCTATTCTTTATTTCACTCCGGATTTATATACATATATAAACAAATTTTTCGAAACATAAATTATAAAAAAGTAAGACATCAAACGACAGATTTAAAATTGAATAAAGATAGTTGAAATATATTCTCCGCTATCTCGGAAATTTGGTCAATAAATTACGATGAGAATTTGAATACAATAAGTGGTTCAGAAATCTGATCTACAAGGAATGGCCAGTTTTGCGAATATTATTGCAACCGCGAAAGTTCAATTGAATAAAAGCACGATAAATAAGATCGATCGAAGACTTGCGTTTAACAGCGAAAAGTACCTCCTATAAAATTTGGCGTTAGGAGATAGAG
>JABFQC010001734.1:0-18168 GCA_022817085.1 Psilanteris sp. ZL-2020
ACATTTTACATCATTCACTTTAAGAAAACTCATTGCCCGGAAACGTGGCACAAATAGCAATATTGAACATTAAAAACGATTAGAAATGAATTTGTGTGCGTTTGGTAAGTCATTTTTTATCTCGTCTTATATCTGTCAGATGATGTAGTAGTTTATGATAGTTACTATGACTTGACTATTAAAACGTGACATCTAGAATCTCTTTCCTGTCAGAACGACGCTCAATTTGCGGAATATTTATTGATTAAATAGTATAAATAAAACTATTTAGGAGGTAATGAGGTAATGAAGCTAATTTAGAAATTATAAGACTATTTTTCACAATCGTCTTAATAACTTTCAACTATCGAATTCCACTGTTTTCTATGTAAAATATAGCATTATTAAATTGTACCCGAAAGAGCAGTATATTTGTCTAATCATTAAATTTGTAATAAACTATGTTGTTTAATTAATAACATTTAATTATGCCATAAATGCATAATCACACTATTCACACATGAATGTTCGAAATTCTACTGTTACTAAATAACATTGTAATATCAATTAAAACTATTAGGCCAATTTTTGTATATATGTATAAATATACTTAAACAAATCATGGAATAACATTTTTTAAAGACTTAATTTAATTAAAAAGTCTTTTAATTGAACAAACATTTTATTGTGATTATAAATATATTTTATGTGAAATCATTGTAAAATATATCGAGCTTGCCAATTCGTTTTTAACGCAACGTGGTTTTTATAAGAATACGAAGATGGATATATAACGAATTATTTAAACTATACCGAAAGAAAGTTTATCAAGCATTTCCCGGAGTTTTTATAGAAATCATAAAACATTTCCGACACAATAATTAAGTATTAAGTAAGTTTTATTGTGGTTAAAGTTCAACAAAACTTATGTAATAAAAATGTTGATCAGTGTAATATAAATTGCTATCATTCAATAGGTCTTTTATTACGTTAAACTTGTTAGTATTCGATGTGCACCAAACACCTAAATATATATCCATTCCCATAAAAAAATATCCATTCCATAGTTTACACCGTTATATAGGCATTATTACAAATTTCTTATTTCTAATGCACGGAAAGAAAGAATGGATTAAAAACTAAACCTATGTTAGTAAAACTAAATTTTATGTTATATTTCAAAATCCAACTTTGATTTTGTACTATATAGATTATCATAGATTGGTTACCACTAACAAAATCAATATGTTAAATTTTGGCTAGGTTGTTCTTAATTTAATGTTTTTGTATTAATGCAAATTAATACTTAAAAATAGCCAAAAGTATTCAAACAAACGCTTTTTACAAAGCAACCTCACATCCTAACCACACTATGCTAAAACAAATGCGATACATGTCTCATTTAAGACACCAGCTGTTTGAAGACAGATAATCAAGTTTATAATGTATAACGTAATAGTGTTCATTATTTGTTTGTTATTTTTATATAGAATTAATACTTATAAATGGTGCAGGCCATTCTACATACATGGAAGAATTTGATTAATTA
Source organism: Psilanteris sp. ZL-2020 (assembly GCA_022817085.1). Lineage (NCBI taxonomy): Eukaryota > Metazoa > Arthropoda > Insecta > Hymenoptera > Scelionidae > Psilanteris > Psilanteris sp. ZL-2020. The sequence goes on from JABFQC010001734.1 coordinate 1,529, forward strand.
ATTAAAAACCAATTATGTAACAGTTTGTTGGTGTAGTTAGCAGAGTACGATTTTTATCACCTCAAAAAATACATTTAATACAATATTAAATTGAATTTCGTTAAATTGAATAAATTCACCCAAAATGAAAAAATTGCCGGAATTAGTGTCTTAAATACAGACGTTTTCATGATACATATTTTTACAACGTAACTAATGATCAACAAAACACAATAAAGGACATCTTGTGTCACGGCCGCTCGATCCTTCCCAGCAGGACCATGCCAGAGTTGGCTTGGTCAAAAACAAATGGCCTATTTCTGGTACAGTATTGGTTACCAGATAATGGCAACCAAGCTTGTGCTAGTATTGGTTAAACTACGGTTAACAACCGAAATAACATCGAAAGTGATCTGAACCAGAATTTTCAAAATTGACAACCAGTGAACTGCCAGAGTTGAGCCAGGTATGGCACTTATGTTTACATAGTCTAATACAATACTAATACAAAAACCAATACTGAAAAGTTCGGAAACCAGTACTGATAAAATACTGCTACGAGTACTAGGCCAACGTTGTCACTCCAACAACGTACACTACTACCCTAGTAGAAATTTGTCTAGTATTTCGTGAGTTACTAGAGAATTTGTATATAAAATTTCCAGTAACTCGCGAGTTACTTGAGAAATTTCTACTTGGGTAGGCCTACGCCGATTTACAAATATAATAGTACTGGCAACTCTGGTGCCAGTACTGGGCCAATATTGGGCAACTTGTATTGTTTCTGCTGGGTCGTTTGGCGCCTCTTTAAACAATTGCGAGTGGCAAACGAACCCTTTAACACATTGACCCGGGGATCCAGCCCAACTGCTGGTGCAGCAGGAAACGCTCCGAGTCGAAAAAGGCCACGGCGCGGTACTTTTCATATAATCAGGTATTACAATGCGTTCGAAGGAAATTGCGGATTCTTATCGATTTCACGTAGGGTTGTGAAAGCGTGTGTAGGGTGTTCGCTCGGAGCCCCGGTGGGAAAAAATAATGAGAGGGCAGCAGTCTCTTCTGTGGACGTCGAGGACGGTGCCATCGAGAGTGCGCCGGCCTTAAGTATACACTTTATCCGTAACGTGTTCGCCATTACTCCGCGACTTAGCCGAGGCCACGGGCTAAGTGCGAGTCGGGCCGGACCTGTAATGCCTTGTGTGTGTAGCGTAAGTGGCCATCAACCAACATAAACAATCGCCGCACTAAATATACCTCTGCACGCGCTCCTTCTCTCTCGTTCTTCTTCTGGCCCGGTCGCGTCGGCTCTTCGGGATAATCGCACGGGCCGTCCACCTTTATAGGACGTCAGTTACGTGAACGTACCCTGTTCTGTAATGGAGCCATTATCACTGGATGACTTCATCAGTCGCCATTGCTTTCGTAAAATTTAGCGCGTCATTTTGACACGAATTGAAAATTAATACCGCGATAATGCGCCGATCGTCAGAAAAAGTACACCGACATTAGTATAATGCGGGGTGCTTTGCGAAAATTGTTGCCAACGTTTTTACCTTGGTATCCGCGCGTTTTTGCATTTCTTTTTTTTTATTGTTCCTTTTTGTTGTTGATTTTTGTTTGTTCCTTCGGCCGTTTCGATGTTTCGTTGATCGCGGCCGTTTATCGCTGAGAATGAAGTTGTTACGAGAAATAGGTTATTGTTCAAATAACATGCCTCGGTCGGGTATCTTTATTGATAATTGATAAGATGATAAGATGCTACGGTTGTGCAAATAATCGGGGTGATTAAGTTAAATGCGGTTTGATGCGAGAGTGAAATTACGGGACCATTAGTAGCGAGCGTGCAATTGGTTTATAGACATTCCGCGGCAAAAATGCGATTCTTTTTCGGCCGCTGCGCGTAATTTTTCCGTTTCGCGCTTTTATGATACTGGCGCGAACGGATTTTTCCTTAAGCGAGCTTTAATCGCGTCTACGCAATTTTCGGAATTTGTTTTGCCGTGTACTTTAAATCGTTCTCCAGGTAGATAGCAATTTTTTCGACTTTCTCCTTCGTCGAACTTTTTTCAAGTCATATTTTTTCTTTCATAGTTGTCACTAATAGCATTCGAAATATTAAACTTTTTGTTACACAAAAATTGTTCAATTTCATATTGATATATACAGTGACATTATATTTTCAACAATTATGACATGAAAAAAAAAAACTTTTAATACTTTAAGCATTCAATTCTGTGTAATTGCGACGCTTTCGGAATGTTACTAGCTCACGTATACTTAAATAATATATTTGTATTACAATGCACAACGTGGCATTTAAATAAACGCGTGCATGGCATCGTAAAATAAAAACGCGTGAAAAGTCGCATTGCCTGAAACGATGGGCCATATCCACACGAGATTGACCACCTTCGATGGTAATAGGGTTTTGATTACAAAGCACGCTTCAGTCGAGCCCTGCCCCCTGTTTATATCAATATCTCTTGTTCGAACATGAACACTCTAATACGAAACTATTCATTTCTAGTGTATACTTGCACAGGCCTTATATCAGAAAACCTGTTACGACCAAAAAAATTGCATAAAACGTAAAATAATTTCACGACGCATTAATTTCTTCATTCATCTATAATATAAAGATATATGGCATCGATTTAAATGGATGATTGTTTATAACTTGCGTTCACGTTTTGCATTATTATTTGTCCAACGCTGACTCCGCTATAATATCCTTAAAACTCTCCTGAAAAACACGTAATGTATTAAACACGCTCTCATATTTTCGCTGAACACTATTGATGATTATTAATGGAGGAATAAACGGTTCGATAAATTATATTATATATATATATATGATTCGGGGCGAAACACATACGGCACACTTTTTTTAATGTTCGATCGATTCGAATTCGAACATTTATATATGTGCGGTTTGTGTATTTTTATGTGGAAAATTATGTAAATGTTTGTTTATACATTTTATATTGTAAATAATTCTAGTTATATGGTATATACACTTAATGAAGTTACAAACTGCCAAGACGTATTATTTGGACAAATTTTATCGATTAAAGTTTCGCCAGAAGAATGACGCGAATAAAAAAACTATTTCGTCGGATGTTCCCTCTGGCTTGATACGTACGGAAATCCGTTCGGTCAATTTGTATTTTGCTCCTAAAATGGTAGCATTTTGGTCGGGTCAAGAGGGACATCAGAGGGCGCAATTTTATCCTAAAAACGACAGGAGGTGCTGGAAAAAACCAATGGTGTCAGCACAACAAGAATGTGTCCTGAGATTTCGTAGGAGCAACGGTGAAATAAAATGTATTGAGTATTTCAGTCGCAGGCGTCGTATTGGTTAAGATCTCTTTTGGTCACGAGGGTGACTTCGGTTTACAGTCCACTTCGGGAAAATATTAGAATTTGAAGTAAATCGGAACGGAGCGCGACGCGGGATGATGGCAAAAGACTTTCGAATTTGTTTATAATTAACTTCGCTTGGTATTATAAGGAACCGTTACATAGTAGCTCGTGATTAATTGCGCCGATTTTTCAATTGACGCGTAGAAATTCTCATTACAGATGTGATTTTTAGATGCAATATTTAGAATATTACTTTTCAATATTATTACATCGTTTTTTGAACGTAACGTTTCCTGCAATTATTACAATTCCAATAATATGTTCCTGCCGTGCTTGAGCGTAATACTCGTTGATCCGATCAAGCTTTCTAAATTAATTGGAAAATATGTAAAAATTCCCTTTATCGTAACTATTCTTAGTCACGCAAAGAAAACTTTCACTGCCGCTAATCACGATAATAATGTAGCCACGAAAATTTATTAATCATTTTTCTGAACGTGTCGTTGTGTATTCTGATGCCACGCAGAATTTGCACATAATTGATTACCGTCGTATATGCAAAACTGCTTATTTGTTTTTTGAACGTCCGCGTTGTTCGATAAGTTGACGCGTTTGTATAATATTCAACTTTGACATTTCTACACTCTTTTCGGATCATTCTTCTCGATTGTACGGAAATTAGTGATTACGTTGTATATATATTTGTCAGAAATTAAAATTAATGAATCTGTTTTTTGATTTCAAACTTGTAATTCGAAAAAAATGGAACTTTGTTATAATCATTTATAATAATTAAAATTGATTTGAATTTTGATTTATTATCGATTATGAATATTAAGTAAACGATATTAGATTTATATTAATCTACACTCGTAGAAATAATCTATTTGACAAATTTTAATATTTCGGAATAAATTAAAAAAGAAAAGAAAACATAAACACACAAAATAAACAAAGTCGCGTTAAGTAAATATATTTTCTTTGATTTTGTATTTTGTATCCTTTTTAATCTGTTTTCAAAATTAAAAATAATATCCTGAGATGAAAGGATGGTTTTAAAAGTGTAAATAGTAAAATACCCCAAATCAGGACCACCTTTAGGACACTCGAAACCTAAACGAACACAGCACGAAAACAAAATTCTTGCAGAATTAAGTGAATTGAGTCTATTAAACAGCGCGAATCCGTGAGGAGATAAGAAAAGCAAATCATCTTTCCGTGTCTTTTTGCACCCTGAGTAGCAGGCCGCCACTGAGATAGATCGCACTGTTCGGAATAGTAGAAGTTGTTCGTTACTGCGTAACGAAACGATAGCGCGCGCAGCGACGCTGAAATCGCGCGAGCTCAGAGCGGACAAAACATACGCTGATCGCTCTCGGCGCGATGGCAAAACGAAACGTATAATAAGAGTGTGATTAGCATTATTTACGGCCGGTTAACTATTAACTCATAAATCAAACAGGGACCACATTATTCCGCGCCTGAAGTTGTGTTTGTGCATGCGCCGTGTCTCGACCTCTCGGCACTCCGCTCGAGAAAATGGTACAGCACGAACCGCGCTTCGCAGATTCGCGATAAAAGATATCCGAGTTCAGATTGTTCTGACTTTGCGAGGGGCTAACCGAACTCGCCATGATTTAAAGCCATTCGGTAGACAATGTTTTTTTGATCCCTCATGAAGCTACTTTGTGCAGTTTCTTCCGTTTTTATCTCGCGCCGAATTTCTGAATTATTTGTCTCGGTCGGCCAAGTGGATCACGTTTGTTAATTTCAGCATTCGATCTCAAATTATATTAGTCGAGACACGGATGTGTTTCCTTCTGACGGCTGAGTAATATTTGGCAATCTTTTTTTCGATGTATATGTACGAGTATCTTCGTGTTATATACCGATTAACAATAATATATTTATGACATTGTAACATTTTATTTTTGACAACACTACTAAAACAAGTGTCAATATTTTCAAACACAAGACATAAATAGTATTTAATAATAAGACACACTTGTACTATAGTTTTTATAAAAATTTTTTGAAATAAGACATTTTTGTAACGTCAGTTTTTTGAGTGAAGAAATATATATCATTTAGAAAATTGATACTGTCTGAAAACAATCCACACTGAAAAAAAATAACTTAGTAAGTTTTCTGAAATGTTTAGTTAAACCAGTATCATCTGTCAAATTCAGTTAAATTAACTGTGACATCCAGATTTGGTTAAAATAACTATAATTTTGATCTGTAATGGGGCTAAAACTGACATTTTTAACTGAAAAAAATGAAAAATTAGGCTACAAAATTTACTGAATTTAAGTTACATAATTGGCTGCCATGTTATTTCAAAATATCTGATTTTTAAAGTTGGACTAACTGCTTTTTCAATTTTGGCCTACCTTGCTGAAAACTTACTTAAATTTACTAAATAAACTATTTTTCCTCCAAGTATACACTGATAAAATTTTCTGTTGAAAAAATTACTGTGCCAAAACAGTACTTTGATGCGATGTTTGTCAACAAAGAATGATTACCATCAAAACACAGTAAAAATATATAGGGAAATCTAAACAATGTTTACAATACCTAAAGGTAATTTTTATACGTTGACAAACATCGTATAAGAATACTGTTTTGGCACAGTCATTTTTAATAGAAATTTTTCTCAGTGTAGCTAAAACATTACTTTTCATATTATTCTTATTACTATATCGACGAAAAAAAGTGGAACCATTGCGTTTTTCAAATTGGATGCTATTGCTGTATAATATGTAAATTTTACACGAAAGAAAATGAACTTTTGTGTTATACGATTACGTAAGAATTGCATGTAATTGAACTGTCATTTGAATTCTAAATAAACGTAAGTCTTTTAAATGATTACGTATCCGTCAACACGGAGTGGTGTGGCTGAAACAGGAGCACGTGCAGCGACAGCCACCTATCGCGTATTCGAATCACGCAATCCTGGCTGCCAGTGGTACGTCTTCGCGCTGTTGCTAATCAGAACTAACCGCTGAAGCGTGCCCAGTATCCCGAATCAGCACTCGAAACAAAGGTGACACGAAAAGAGTATCGTGTCGCAGTTTTGTAGTCATCTTTGCAGCTTCTCGTTCACTTTACAACCGCTTGTGTCGATTGCATTGTCATTTCACCTAAAATTCATGACTTTGTCAAACGGTCGGTTTTATTTTGTTCAATGCTTTGTTTCAAATTTGAATTATCGGGTTCGTCAATGATTGGTTTTATTTCATAAATTTAAGGACAAAGGTGTTTATGTAGTGAAACGCAATTCATACTATATAATTCAATTTAATACAAATTACTTTTGTAACATTTAAGCGAAAAAAAAAAGTAATAGAAATGGAAGGTTTTTTGAATGTTTATACACGAGACAATTTTTATTATTATTATGCTATTCATATGTATTTTTAAGAGAAACATAAAATTAATGATAAATTTTGAAAAATAAATGGCATTAAATTATATGAAAAATAAAATACAAATTTTACTTTTTCCGTCCGAAAAAATATAATAAAGTACAAACATAGCTTCAGATACATTGGAATTCCTTTCATTTTCAAGGATATAGTTTAATCATTATTATTATGTTGCTTTTTTTCAAATTCTTTCGGTGCATCGACAAATTTTACTTCTGATAAAGTAATAACGATTGGGCCAGAAGGTATTTGTTTTAATCAATTTCAGTGGTAAGGATTTCACTTTATGAAAAGAAGAATCTTAATTAAACATGATATGATCAAATTTGTGAAATTTAAATAATGAATTGCAAAAAGTGCTACACGATAATTCTTAATGAATAAGAGAGGTATTAATTCCATGAATAAGAAGAGTGATTTTGCAATAATTTTGTGCAAAGCGTCGTTCTTTTTTTCTTTGGTTTTTGACCTCTTTGTGTCTCTCGTGCACCCTCTTGTTTATGGGAACAATTTGACTTGCAAAGCGAGCGAGAACTCCGGATCTTTCGAAGCCAAGGAATGGAAAGCGCTGAACACGATGGAAACACGAAGTCGCCAAGATTTATTTGCGAGGTAAAACTTTCCGGTAGGAGCCTCTCCAAGTGTCTGCAGCGTGTCGTTTGGTGAGGAATAGTCACGAAAATGGAAGGCTCAAACGAGACAACGGACGTGTGTGCAGAAGTTAGACAGTAGCATAACAAAGCAATTGCTTAAGTTGTGATGAAAACTTATTACAAACGTAGAAACCGGCCCTTTTTAAAAGTGAATTTGTGAGTTTAAATGTGAACAGTATTTACCACAAGTTTTCCTCGTATCTTATATCATTAAATTAAGTTTTGTCTATAGATTTCATAAAATTTTAGGTCTAATCAATTTAATTTCAAATCATAATAACCAATCTGTCATATTACATTACATTCGCTGTCGATATTCTACACAATAATAAAATAAGAAACATTCTTTTACAGAAAGGTATATGTAATTTAATGATTAAATAAATTTAAACTCTGTTATTTGCAACGTCTATATATAATTACTTTAAAAAGATGTGTCTATAGGAAACGTTTTTGAAACTATGTGAAACACTTATAAGTGTTAATTTTTAGAAATATTTAAAACATTCCAATTTAGATTTATACAAACATTAGTAATAAATAATAAACAGGAAGTATGTAATAGAATGAATAAAATCAGTAAATATAGGGAAACGTTTGAAAAACTCTTCTAGAATACTGATTTTTATAGTGATGTGACGGAAATAATGATAAACATGATATTTGTTTATTATTCGAATAAACACGTCTGAAATGAGTACATTGCCATACAATGAGTTACATACTAAAACTTAAATTAAATAGAATGATATATATAATTTGTCATTTTTAATTAGCAATAGTCACGTACGTTTAATCGAGACGCTCTTCAACGAACACTTATCAAATGCAGATACGCAATTTTTTGTGCAAAATTAATTACAGTTATAGTTTAGAAATTTCCAATCAAATTATCGACATATCAAGAAGAGCAAATTAAAAGAAACTAAATATAATTTTTAACCAATGTATATCAGTTTATAAATAGAGAAATGCTAATTCAGTTACAATATTATTTTCTCTTCGTGATAATTTCACTTAATAGATTTATGTAAACAAAGTATCTTCAAGTAGATAAATTTAATTAAGAAAGAAAAATTTCTTTTTTCTCTTTGCACTTGATAACTTTTTAATAATGAAGGGGCATAAATAAATATTAATTGCCATATTTTATCGACCAAGTTGAATGAAATTGTTAGTATGTGAGTTTACAAAAACGATTCGTTATTTAATCAACGGTTGCAAAATAATAATCAACGTTTATTCAATTTTGTAAAATATTGCTGAATGAATTAATTATTTGGCCGTCATTATTTATCTCGCGTTCGCAGAATTCAAGTACGTGATATCTTATTTACCACGTATTTCACGTAATCTCATTATTATTGGCTGTTAAAAACCACGGTAAGACAGTATGAATGCATTGATATAATAAACGCGTATGAAATTAAGACGGGAATTGACACACGCACTTAAACTCGACAATTCTTATTTGCTTTTTCTTTTTAAGAGCAAAGCTCTTTGGTGTCTGCTTTATCCTTATGTATACACTTATATGAGCTTATGTCATTTTTTACTATGCTTTATCAGTTGCAAAAAAAACAGATTTAAAAAAACGACCAATAATAAGTGTATAATACGCTGTGTTTACGATTAAAATAAAAATACAAGAGATCAAGCTGTCGGGTTAATCATGCGAATCGCGTTATATTTAAGGAAATATAGCTATATGTACACAACCAGTTTCTAATGTTTGGATTCTGACATAGTGACGTAATTATAATTGGATAAGAGTTTGGACTGTTTAAAATTGCCCAAACGTGTAAACAACAATTTGTATTGTTTATACCGTATACAAATATTAAGCCAATTCGAATAGGATTCTTTTCTTACAATACTCAATCAATTAGAAGATAACTAGACATAATTGAATGTAATCTCTTTATTTCACAGTAAATATTATAATGAGAAAAATTTCTATTCAAAATTAATGTGCCAAAACAGTATTTTTGATGCGATGTTTGTAAACACATAAAAATTACCCCTAAATATCGTAAACATTGTTTCGATTTCCATATATTTTTACTGTGTTTTGACGGTAATTATTCTTTGTTGACAAACATCGCATCGAAGTATTGTTTTGGCACGGTAATTTTTAATAGAAAATTTCTTCTGTGTAGAATATGATTGTTTATTGCAAAGCGAGTCGAATATAAATTACATATATTATTATCATTATTAACAGCTGCACTACATTTACATAAGTGTCAAATTAATAAAGTTATACTAATTATACGTGTGTTTGTAAATTGCTTATATGCATATATAATTGTGCTATATATAATTTAAAGATGGCCAAATAATGCAAGTTTATTACACAAAATGTTTGTTTTATTTCAGTTTCCGTCTGGGTTGTCAAGTTTAAACATCGGATTTAATTAAGAAGCATCTTTATGTTGCATAAGAAGAAAGAAAATTAAGTTTATATTAGTAAAATGAGCCAGCGACAAGAAAGTTGGTGAGTTCCTAATTTACGCAATCTTCGTATTCCAACAACCACCCTTAACCCAAGCACAAACTATAGCGACGCTGTATACCACTCGCAGCCCGGCACTTCATGCCATCGGAACTTTGTCGGCGATTAAAACGCTTTAGTAATTAACTGGGTCTCTTCACCTTATGCGGTAACAGTTACCGAGCCTCGCTCCACTATCACCTCCTTCTTCCGGTTCTCCGCGTTCCTCTTGTCGCATATTTAGGAGTGAGTTACCCCGGCAACCACTCAAAGTGCTCCTCTCACGTTGCCAGGGAAACCTCTTCATTCCCCTACAATTATGTACATGTTAGTACTCTGTGCTACACGACGAGAGTACTTATCTAAATTGTACAGATTTTTAAGTTTCTAATCATTTAGAAACAAATGATATCATGTACAATATATATCAAATATCCAAAAATTAATTTTATTCAGGGACATCGTGTGTTCAATTATTGACTATATATAACAAAAATTTTATAAAAACTACTGTAACGTAAATTAATTTTTTTTTGTTTATATTATTTTCATAGTGTAGAATTGAAAAGTACAACTAAGTAAATTAAAAGTAAATTCTCCATACACTGCATGGAGAAAAATGTTATATTGAAAATTACCATACGTTTTGGCGTTCGAATGATATGTTGAAGAATATATTTAAACAATTACTGTTATCATTAAAATGATACTATTTATATCCATTCACGTGGCAAAAAATCTAGTATTAATCTAGATTTAGTCTGGAATTTCCGGATACAGTATAATTTTAGTTTGGATCAAGTCTGGTTACTGTCCTTTAGTGGTTGTCAAAAAAATACATAAATTAATCCCATCCAGTCTTCCTAATAGTCTGGATTGCGACCATGATCCAGCTACTAAACTACTATCCAGACAGTAGCTAGACTTCATCCAAACTAAAATTATACTACATCCGGACTGTTCTTTCCAGACTAAATCTGAATTAAAACCAGATTTTTTTCCACACGGGCATGTAGAAAGTGACAAACGTTTAAGTACTGGTCCAATACTATTCACCGTTGATAATTACCATCGACCCAGGCCTCGAATGATACGCGAATATACTAAGACCAAGTCCTAAGTTCTGGCTGTTCCTAAAAAATGGTGCAGTACAAATGAAAAAAAGTATATACACTCTCATGTACTCTCATATACTGTCAATCATTCACACATGCATTTACCAAATTAACTTTATTTAAAATATAATAATGATTATTATAAAACATTTATTAAAGAACGGTCACCCATTCAAGTATGATCACTACCAACGCTGCTTAACCTCCTCAGTAGTAGTGAATTAAGTTAAATTAATCACAAATCGAATGTAATAGCGTATTTTAATATACTCTACTCAGCTGGAGAAATACAAATGGTCTAGTATTGTCACAGTACTGACGCCAGAGTTACTACACTGTAAAAACAAGTGTTCTGAAAGTGTTTTTCAAACGTTCCTATTTATTAAAGTGTTCTTTAATACTAATGTTTGTACATCGAAATAGAACGTTTTAAACGTTTTTAAGAAATAACGCTTATAAGTGTTCCAAAAAGCTTCAAAAATGTTTTCTACGGAACATTCCCCTAGGACTCTCGCGTTTTGGGTTTGGCTAGATTTTTAAGGGGTGGGGGTGGGGGGGGCACAGCCTCCCCGCATTCCCTTGTGAAGGTGGCCGAAGGCCGCCCGATGTGCTCCGCCATATTTATATATATATATATATATATATATAATATATTTAAATTAAATACAATATACTCTTATTGATCTATCTATTTAATAAATAAATAAATTGTAAGTTTTAACAATTATATTAAGTTTTTACTCAAATTATTATGTCAAGTATTTTGTTAACAAATAAAATGTTTATATGCCATTACAATTTATTAATACAAATGTAATTTAATACGAGTTCAGATATTATATATTTACTAATATAATTATATTATATTAATATACTATACATCTAACGAATTAATTTTATTTGAATGCAACAGCATTCTGCCAGTACTTTCCCAACGGTTGTGCCAATTTAGACAATTGACTGTCGTTCCAACGATATATTCTACATTAAATAAGTAACTGATACAGTATAGAATGTCCACAGTACTGTTACAGATCATATTCGTTTGTCCATCACTAAGACACTACCGAAATTTTTACCCGATATGATATAGCGAAAATGTGTTTCTTCTACTTTTATTATCTATATATCACAACTTTTACTACATAAATAAAAATTTAGCTTTACGGTATAGAAATTGTTTAAATACATATTAAACTATATTCTACCAATGCCAGAAGTATAGTAATTTATACTGTAACATTTTCCATGCTGTATATATATTTTATTCATTAATATATTATAAAGCAGACGTTTTTATGATTCTTATTGTAAAATAGAATGTTGTAAAATTACAAGTATATACAAAAAAATACTAAAATCTTAATTCAAATCACATTTGGATGAAAGCATCGTTCTTACTTTGTTTTATACAGAGTACTTTGGATTATTAAATTTAATGTACACTTTAATTTATTTAATTGTTTTTATTTACTAATAATCAGAGAATGCATAATATATAATAGTATAGAAACTTAAAGTATATGTAAATTGTTATCGAGCAAAGAGATATGGATTTTTATTATTCTCTTTAATACACATATTGAATAATTTATAATAATTATAAGTAGGATTAATTATATATATTATATATACACATAAATAATAGATGTATGACATAATATTGTACTTATGTATAAATATAGCTATACTTCCTGTCTCTTATTATACACTATGATTCTTTTAATTTAATAAGGAGGATTTTATTCTTATTTTTATTTCAAATACGTTAACGTATATAGTTTTAACATAATGGCTACGTTTAGGATAATTTAATCTTTACGAATAACGACATAGCATGCGCATCATCGAATTAAATATGAATTTCAAATGTTGCATGTATGCACATAAAACGTATTAATATGCATCCTATGTGTTTATACAGACCATGACATATTATAAGCAACGAGTAACATTTTTGTTCGCAAAAGTTTAATTTCCACTAAAGCATTTAATATCCCTTTCAGAAATTTAATTTGCATTAAAAACTTTTCTTAAAATCCGGTTGTTTATAAAAACACCCGTGTCGATGCTTGCATCACTTTATTAGTTATTATTATTACGTTAGCAAAATAAGATAAACGAAATCAGTATATAATTTGATGAAACACACTGATAATGTGTGTTTGGGCGTAATTTGAAGGAATCCGCTTTAATTATTTTATCAATGCACAACAAAACTACATCCAAACATTTAATTTTATATGTTGCATGTTAATACACAGACCATCCCATTTTATGTAGTGAAAATAAATTTAAAATGCAGTATCTAAATACAACACGTATGTAAGCGCGTTGCATATTAAGCAGAAGATTAATAAATAAATTTTGATAATACATTTCTTGCGCATACAAAAGCAGCATTTTACGGTAGTTTTGATCTAAAATTCGTCCACAAATACCCACAATGGCGCATCAAATTTCAATATCAATATAATACTAAAAGTACGATATTTGCAGTGCATTTGAATACCTTAATTTTCAATAACAAGAAGAAACAAAATTCCCTAAATAACCACGGAGAAACATCTGCATCGGCAAAGATGAACATTGATTTTTGTGTCTACTACAATATGCAAATTGCTCAATTATATTGCATATCGAAAACTGATATACCCAAGAAATCAGTGATTCGTAAAAAAAACTAACGGTAAGTACAGTTACAATTATCGCGACGATGCACGATCGTACCGAGCGGTGTAGAAATTGTTTAAAGAATAGTTTAAACTGAAATATTTGAGTATTTCGGATAAGCGGGGAGCGGGACTCGCGGCTCATCGAAATTAATATTTGATGTGACATTAAAGAAAAATGTGCATAAGGAAACGTCGCACAAAACCAGCGCAAGAAGAAGAAGAAGAAGTAGAGGAAGTCGGAAACGAAGGCAAAAACGAAGAAGAACGATACTAAGGCAAAGACACAGAGGGGATCTGTTAGGTTATGAAAAATTGATCGACCGCGATATCTCACGTTTAGGCAAGTCTACTGAGCGAAAGCAGAGCACGTGCTGGCCATACATCAAATCTCACGGACTCGATGTGCGCTTTAATATGAAACTTAAATAACGATACTGCACAGTCTCCATGACGGAAAAGGGAAATAATCCTTGCCACCGACGTAACGAAGTTAGTTCGTCAGACTAGACGTGTACGTTCGCGGGCATTGAAGTAGGCACAAACAGGCACCTTCGTAAGCCTCGTTAACGATAATCGCGCGAGATATAAATTATACGAAGCGTCTCCGTATGTTGCCCGTAGGACACGGATAATTAGAGACTGCGATGGGCTCTGCAAATGCAATCGATTGTATCTCGATACCATCGGGTAGAACCGAACTACATTTATGACAGCATTTTTACTTTATATGTGTATATATATATATGTATATATATATATATATCGTGCAATGTTCGTGAACTATTGCTATAACGTAAAAGTGGTTTTACGTTCAAAAACTTTAACGTATTGACTTTGCATAATTTTATTAAACTTTATTATACTAATATGTATATAAGTGTAAAATATGTTATTAGTTAAGAAATTAATGACGATAAAAGATACGTCTTCGTAGCTGAATATATAATTAACTTTTGTATTTAAACAATAGTTTTTAGTATTTAGTTTGTTATTTATATTGATATTAAACATAATGCATTGTGTTTGGTGTATTTGAAGCATATATAATTTAATTTTGATTATTTTATTTAAATCTGGATATTATTGATGGAAATAAATATTTAATAAGATACCTTTATTTCGTTAAATTTTACAGTTTTATCTTTAATATATTTCAATGTATATAACTTAAGTTCATAACACGATGAAATGTTATTGTTGTTTTAAATATGTAAAATTAACGCATCAAAATTTTTTACTTTTATGAATTATTTTCATTCGTTATAAGATTATTTTATAATTTGTCATCTTATATTATCATTATATTTTTAAGTTTAAAGAAAATATATATATATACTTTCTTGAAGGAATTTTCATCTACGTACAAATTAATAATATAAAATACATATAGATAATATAAAAAAATATAAAATTGCATGTAGACATAAATAAAATTCAAGATCATATATTAATAAGATCAAGACCAAATAAGAAGCGTTGATATATTACACTTTATATAATAATGTAATGGTCCACTTGATAAACATATTTAACTACCAAGCACTTCAATGCTATATATGAGAACTTTCTTGTTTAGATTTTTATCGACTTAACTATAATATCATTATATATACACTCCGTAATTGTTATTTACTTAAGCGTGGCGTTAATAATATAACGAAATATAGACTGAATAAACATTTATTGTAAATGGCAATCAAATAAGGTTGAGCCATCAGTTGATTTGAATTAACTGTGACAATATAATATCATATATATAGCAATTAAACATAGTTCGATATACTTTTGAATCTGTAATTGGACTGTCCAACTTTATACCTTAATTAGATGTACTTAAAACTTAACTGTACCTAAAATTTGGATTAAAAAACATTTCGTTAATATATAAATTATCCAAATAATTTCCATTTGTTTTCCATTTTCCATTCCATTTGTTTTAATTATAACAAAATATAACGTATTTGAAAGATTATTAATACAAATTTTTAATATAAACGTACTTATCCGAGGAATAAAAGTTACTTGCTTCCGATATTTACTTTTATTATACACTCGTAAACTGAAATTCAAGTGAATTGAGAAAGCATCTTTTTTGACTGAAGATATCGACTCAAATAATATACTTTCTTTATATAAAACTTAAGTTTTTGATCGTACTTTCTTGAACCAAGAAATTGTATATTTTGACATTAAACAGAATGAAATTCCGTATTAAAATTGTCTCGAAGAAAGTGTAAAAGTTATTAAAATGACACAAATTATAACTTGGCTTAATATAAGACTGGTACGTAACCGGTATTGCGAATTAATATTTTGAGAACACCGCATCTTAATAAATTATACGCCGCGTCCAAGTAGGACTTTCATGTCTGAAGAATATTTTTTTTAATAGAATAAGACGTTAATTAGCTTTGGTGAAAAAGAATTTAAGACGGATAACCGTATGTGTTACGATATTTGTAATGAATTAAAAATTGGTCCGATTCTATTTCGCTTACCAAATTTGTCCAATATCATAATTACATACTTCTTTATTATTTTATTAAAAACGAATGAAACACTCTTTATTCTCTTCTACACAGAAAAAAAAAAGTTTGTCATATTTAGTCAATCTTTGACTAACGTAGTCACCAAAAGTATTAATATACGAACAAGCGATCTGATTGTCATACGTTGACAATAAAGATGTTGAATAAGTCAATATAAGATTAAAAAGGTTGACAACATTATTGACAAATTTAGACAATTATATTTACCGTTGATATATTCGCTGTTTCAGATAACCCTACTTTTTTCTGTGTACACTGAGAAAAATTTCTATTAAAAATTACCGTGCCAAAACCGTACTTTGATGCGATGTTTGTCAACAAAGAATGATTACCGTTATAGCACAGTAAAAATATAGGGAAATCGAAGTAATGTTTACG
>JABFQC010001735.1:0-18165 GCA_022817085.1 Psilanteris sp. ZL-2020
ATATAGTATAATAAAACTACACGGAGAAAAATATCAATGCTAAAACAACAGTGTATACTCAATGTTATTCATGAAATGTTAATTCGAATTAGATACAATGTAAAAATTACATTGGGTCAGTGTTAATTCAACATTTCTAACCTAAAAATATGAGAATGCACTTGAGTCAATGTTGAGTCAATGCTGATTTAACATTGATATTTTTCCCCGTGTAGAAGGAATTTTGACACATTTTGTTATATCATGTAATAAACATTGTTTTAATGGTATAGTAATTTTTTAAATATCATTCAAAATATCATTCTAACGCCAGAAGGTACGGTAATTCGAATTATATTTTTGTTCTCCGTGTAGGTAGTTATAATAAACATATACAAAAAGCTACTCTACTTAAATTCAATTCCAATCGGATTTCGTATCCAACTTAAACCGCAGTTTCCCACGCAGAATCGCGCATTTATTTTTTCTTCTCAATTCCGCAACGCTTGTCCTCGCACGTTTCGGCGACGCGCGGTACAAAATACCTCGCAAACTCATCAACGCGGTATTACCCAATCAAATGGATCGCCACGGAGCAAGCCGCGCGCGGAAAAACGCGCCAGACAATGGCAACCGAGACACGCATTCCGGCGTAAATTATGGCGCACAATGGCCAACCGCAATTAGCTAATGCGACCAATGCCGCAAGCGTATGTTTTGACGACGGCGGAGCGCGCAAATTTATCGCGAAATTAGCCGGCGCGGCCGGACCATTCGGGCGCGTTTATTTCATTAACCATCGGAGGGGGGGTCACACGCATTTATCAGCGCATCGATTCGCTATGCGATTCGCTCGCCCAATAACCAAACCGGTTTCATCTCACGAAACGCTCACCTTTCCGCGCGGCGCTTCTTTGCGCTTTCGTGAAATCGCGCGCTTAACTCTTGACGATATTGTTTCGCCGTTGAATGCTGATTCTGAAAGATACGCGCGCGGAAACGCTGCGAATGAGATTTCGTTTTGGTGACCAGACGACGGCAAAAATTGCGCCCGCTCGCGCGGCCGAATGAACCGAAGTATATTCCGCGATACGAAACGCGCGAGGGTTGTAAAAAGTTGCGTGATTTATGACGGCGGCGCGGAGTAATATTCCGCGTCGTTTTGCTAATGAGAATTGATTGAAAGGGGCACAGCGAAGGAGGATATTGCGCCGCGCGTGCATGAAATATACCGAGCCGCGCGCAACCAAATTTCGCAGCGGGACGAAAAAGGCGGCGGAAAAACCGAAACAAGTTTATAATATGAATTACTGTCTTTAGTGACTGCGCTGCAACAACATCTTGCGGTTGTATAAACTTTAACTGTCAAAGATGAGAAAACTTTTACAATATCCAACAATTGTACTTCGAAAAAGTTTCTATCAATTAATTTTGGTAGTGATATCAGGATTTACGGCATAAACTTTTAATTAAACTTAGCTGTAATTAGAATTACGGGCGCAAACTTTCGTGGGACATAATTACATATTAATAAAATGCAAGAAACAAAGAGCGGGGAAAAAGAACGGCACGGGGGAAGGGGACGGAAAAACGGTCGACGGGGGAGAACGCGGAAATGAGCGTCCGCGCAATTACTTATCGCGAGTGAATTCGAAACGCGCCGATTTGATAATCGTTTCGTTGATTATTCTTTCTTGCGCGTTTGCTTTGCGCCGGTCACCTTCGTCGCACTTTGCGCCGGTTGCGTCGGCTCGAGTGTTATATCATTTGGTATGAATTTCCTTCAGCCAATCCTCGACGGCTTCTTTATGACGATTCGACTCCGTAAAAGCAACTATTATATCATTACCGTAAAAAGAAAACACTCGCTTTACCTCGGGTAATAATAAAACCATATTTATATATGCATATATTATATATATACGTATGTATATATTTGAATCTTCGCCTCCGACGCGACAATGGCTCGGAACTCGAATTACTTTTATGGTCTATTCAAGTTTGTTATTTATATACGTATATATGTTTTTTTTATTACTATTACTTTTTGGTTCCAATTTTCATTACCATTTCGGCATTCGTCCACGCCGACGTTTGATTTCCCTCCTCTCCGCGTAGCATTAATTAAATGCATCCCGAATCGCGTTCCACTCTCTCTCTCTCTATCTCTCTCGCTCTCTCTCTCTTTCTCTGAATAATGTATAATGTATTTGTTTTAATTGCGAGTATAAGAATTTTTTTCGCGCATCAAAGTGATTTCCATATCCGCGAACGTCTGAAACGGGGCATAATTTCACGAGCCGCAATGGCCGAGCGGCCGAAAAGCGAAACGCGAGAAAATGGTGTTCGCGTTTATTAATCGCCGGAATGTGCGGATAAAACGCGCGATTCGAATTTCACGCATAATTGTGCATTCGGCGTTGCCACGGTCGCCGATTCCCCTATCGCGCGCGATATTGCCAATTATCGTTGCGTCGCACCGCGGACTCCGTCAAATGGCATTTGACGCGCCGCGTTGACCGGCGCATCGCGACGCACTTTTCCGCCCGAACGTTCGCATTTAAATACCCGCGGTCGCGGAATAAAGATACGATTACGAACTTCTCCTGCGTGGCTCTAAGATCTCATTCAATATGTATATATGTATTGAAATTGCGCCGCAGTATTATACGGACTGTATCAAAATTACTCGACTGTAATATGAATTCATAAAATATTTAAATTTCTGCATTAAAAGTGGAATGTGAAATTTTTGTATTAATATTTATGCGTTGTTAAATTCAACGTTTATATATTTTGAAAATACAAATGGAAATTGTAATGTGATTATGAGTACCTCTCGTGTAATAACTTATGTAAAAGGAAAAAGAAGAAGAGAATAAAAAAAAGAATAAAAAAAAAAGTAAAAAAATAGGGAAGAAGAAGCCAGGAAGGGAAAAAAAAAAGGAACGCGGAGGTGTATTAAAGTGAAAAAGGACGGAGACGCGCGAGGCTGGGGGAGCGAGAGAGACGAGGAAGAAATAGGCGAGAAAAAGCGGCGCGTTTTCCGGTTTGGCGGAAGGCGAAATTCTGGTTGGTCATTGACATTTTGACCCTGACCGTAATCGCGGCTACGACGACGCGCCGACAACCCCGAGGCTCGAATGAGTCACGAGAATCCTTGCGAATCTTTTTTTACAGACAGGGTTGACTGCTCGTCGAAATGGCAGCGGTACGTGAAAGAAGGGGTAGACTACTGGCAGACGCCGGCTGCGGGGGCGGTGACCGCCGCCAACGCGAATCAATACCCGCAGGAACAGGGACCACCAACCTACGAAGAGAGAAAAGGTGAAAGAGAAGAGAGGAAGAGGAGAAGGGTGCGAGAAAGGGAGAGGTCTGGGAGTCTGCGATTAAGCCGACGAGCCGCCCAGATGACTCTGCGACTTGTTCATATTTCGCGTCATCGATATGCGTACATTTATACATAAATATATATATATATATATATTTATGCATACACACATATGCAACCAATCATCACCCGAACACGGTAGTTCTTTTCAAACGTCATCGGTTCTCAAATTCGATTCAATTTCGTGTGAATGGGATATTTTGGAAAATGTATACACACACACACACACATATATATATATATATATATAGGCAATGAGGAAAAGGCGAGGCGGTACGCGCGCCCCGCCGAAGGAGTCGGCACAATAGTTTAATGAGAAGACCTTTGAATGGGCGGAGGTGGCGTTTCCAGAAACGCAATTGAATGAATTCTATGCGGCACGCGAGATGAATTTATTTGTTATGCAGATTGCAAGTTGTATTGATTATTCCAACGAGTTAATGAAACATTTGACGCGAGCCGCCACTTCAACGCTCAAAAACTTCGCGAACCGCGATGATCGCGTTATCGACTGCGCCAAATTAGGCTGGCTGACGATTTCCCGCGACAGCCGTTCGGTGGCAGATAAAAACGCCAAACGACCGCGCCGATTCGACTTCCAATGTCGACCGCGGAACCGCCGTGTCGATTTCACGCGGCGCGCCAATTCGCGTTCGGCCGGTCGGTCCGCGCGACGAACGGGGTCACTGAACGTCGCGGAAACGCCGCTCGTGACCTTGAAAGAACGTCCCGCGAGTGCACGCGGCGTCTGCTGGCGAACGTATTTTTGCGTCGGCAACGGCTCGCGAGGGCATTCGCGAGCGGCGAGACGCGTAAACCGAGCGGTAGGGTAGACTGGTTCGCCCAGTAACCTCGCTCGCGCGCTTAGCCGAGCCGAGCGGAATCAAGATATACAAGAGTCCGACGCGCGTGTAACTGCATTCCTGGGCTCGGCGTCTGCGAGAATCCCGTCCTCGAGCACTTCCTCCTCTTTCACTTTCGACGAAGAAAGTGACGACAAAGCGCTGACTCGGAATATCAAAGGCGACTTCCCTAACAACGCATCGATCCGGCACGCCGCGCTAAAGGACGACAAACGCGCGCCAGGATTTCAGTCGCGCGACTCGACTTACGGCCGAGCGCGCCGGATGGAATCAATTTTCCGGGCTCCGACGAATAAAGCATTCGGAAAATCGCCGATTATGCCAATCGGCCCAGCTTCGCGGAAACAAATTCCGGGACGCGCGTCTCAGATTAAGACGTGTATTAAGACGTCCCTTAAACGGACGAGTTTCGTCTCGACACGGGTACCCGATTCGGAAGTTTAAGACCTTAAGACGTGAACCGCGCATTTAAGACGTGAATTTGAACGCGTGCAATCGGCAGGCCGAGAAACAGGAGCGTGCGAAAAGTGCGCAATTATTGTATCAGCGGAGTTTGCGTTGTTTGACGTCGGGCGCGAAACGTGGATCAATGCGACGCACAAGCGAAACTGGAACATGTTAACGACATAATGGTCACGTTGGCCGATAAGCGAGAGTCGAGCTGTGATAAGTCAAAGCGGTTAAGAATAGAACGATGAAATCACGCCGATTATTCTTTTATTGCTGCTCGAATGAATGATGTTCATTGTTCAATTCGTATCAGACTCAATCAGCGTCGATCGTAAACAACTTTGACACGTTTACCGCGCTCGGACTTCGACGCAATTGTTTCAATGATATCGCGAAATTTGATTCAATTCCTTCGTCGTCCACGTTTCTGCGACGGATGCATTTTTTGCGCGCGGTCCAATCCCAAATTCGATGTTTTGGCTTTTCCATTGCGCCGGGGGTTACGAGCGCTGCGTTCGAGTGATCGTTGGGTTTATCGTTTCATCGTTGTTAACTGAATAGAACTTCAATTATTTAATCGCCGTTGGATTAAATAAGACGGAATGTTGTTTATGGAAGATTTAGTGCTACGATTTTGATAGTTTAAGGTTGCGGTCCACCTATTGCGTGGACTTCCATTCGTCTTTGTTCCTTTTAATAACGATCGAGGCGGTCGTATATTTGTAAAAATATGGTAAAAATGTAGCAAACAATTTGCCGTGAATATTCCGAGTTCAAGCGTTTTTGCTTTTGCAGTCATTTTTCAAAACTTACAAATCAATATCGAATTTGGACCATTTCTTGAACACGTGAAATACACATCTATTTCAAAAACGGGACGCAATTTTTGATATTATTTATATAGAATAAGATAAAGGATTCGTTGATAAAATTATTTACTAATAGAATATATGTCGCCGGTAGTTTTGTACAAAGTATTATATTATAATCGTCCTAAAACCTACACGCGCAGAAAATATTTTGTGAAGACAAACAAATTTTACTTCATTTAACACAGAGTTTTGTCGTTATTTAACTAAACAAATAGTTTTGTTAGACCAACAAAATATGATTCAACTTCGATCATTTTGTCAAATTGTTGAAGTTTTTTCATTAAATCAATATTCTTGACTGAGAGAAATAAATGACGAATATTTACTATTTATTTCCTTAATTTGGAATCATAAGAGAAAAATCGGAATATTTACCATTTCTAAAAGCAATATATTATGATAAAGTAGTATTTTTCTATGTAAAAAACTTAGTTTTTCCTTTTAAAAACTGTAAATATTATTCTTTTTCACTTATGATTCCAAATTATTTTTCCTCTCATTATTTCTCTCAGTGTAATTTTGTAAAAGCATATTAAACGTTTTAGTAAAAATGTAAATATTTACGAAATATTTGATTGAATTCATACTTCACAGACAAATTAACAAAATACGCTTAACAAACTACACGGAGGAAAAAAAGTATTAAAAATTACTTATCAAAATAGCAAATATGTGACAGTGATGTTCAATATTGAAATAATACATAAAATATCAGAAATTTTCACAAAAATAAACGTAATTTTTACTAATTTTATATGTACTATTTCAAAATGGAACACTACTGTCACAAATTTGATATTTTATGAGCAATTTTTAATACTTTCTTTTCTCCGTGTAATTTCTTTAATTCAGTTATATCATTTCCGTGCGTGTATTTCTAAGTTTTCGAACGTTTCGAAGGTAAATATATATATACACTGAGAACAATTTCTATTAAAAATTACCGTGCCAAAACAGTAATTTGTTCGGACACTTTCTTGGCTCTGGGACCAATAATTAACAACAACAACAACAAAACAGTAATTTCTTTGTTTGTCAACAAAGAATGATTACCGTTAAAGCACAGTCAAAATATAAAGAAATCGAAGTAATGTTTACGATATTTAGGGGTCATTTTTACGTGTTGACAAACATCGCATCGGAATACTGTTTTGGCACAGTAATTTTTAATGGAAATTGTTCTCAGTGTAGCTATTAATAAGTATTATACAAGAAGATTGCACTCACCATCGAAACCACCGGAGGTGCGGAATTGCCGTTTCTGAGAACCGCCGTTTGTTGGCCCACTGCGGGATTTAGATTGTCCTTAGCTTGCTGCATCGGGTCCGCGTGTAAAGCTGGTTGTGGCTGTTGCTGTTGCTGCGACTGGTGTTGGGAAAGCCCTCCTATCCCAGCCTGAGGACTGCCGAGACCAGCTGGCGCGCTATCTGGCGTGCTAACTTGTCGAGCAATTTTTCGATAACCCTGCAAGTCGAGATTGATTTATCAGTCTTTTTATAATTCATTCAATTAGATAATGACGATATTCCGTACAAATTGCAAACACCTTTCCCCGGCCGTGCCACGCCGAACGTCCGAAGGCTTTCAAAATAACTATCGGGATTTAACGTCTATCTTTAATGAACCCGAACGCGGCTGATTGGATTACTTTAAACAATAAGCATAAAAATAAACACGGCAAATCCGGTTCATAAAAATGATTATCTTCGATCCGGCATGACAAACTGGCGCAATCATAACGCCGTGAAATTCGTAAAAACCGATTGTAAAAATTGCGAGTTGTTTGCGCGATGAACAAAGCCGACGGGAAAAAGTACGAGACTGAAATTGAAAAACCTATTACAGTCGGGCTCGAACTTTTATTGCGCTGCATAAACTAAATATTAATTTGGAGATCTTGGAATCCGTTGCACACGCTATAAAACAGAAACACCGTAAAATGATATAACCGAATTTAAAATTGATTCCCCGGGCGTCATCTGCATGTTTCGAAATATTATATATCGCGAGCAACCCACCGCGAGACCCGAGCGCAAACTTTCCAACATTAATTGAAAAGGTCTTCTTTTTCGAAATTTTTCAATTCAATTATCCGGCTCGAAGACACAGCCCTTACAAAACGGCAAGGTTCCAGCCAAACGCTGCATCCCCAGCCACGATGTTTTATGTATGCGATCGATGAAACCCGAAACAAAGTTCGAAATAAAGAACGCCACGTGATAGGACCTGCAAGTGCATTTCATAAAACGCGCGGCCTGTATTAAATCAAACCGCGGCGATGTTTGACGGGACGCGCCCCGAAAAAATGTATATATATATATATATATATATGTATATATATAAATGTATACGCCCCGATATTTCGTGCCCAAATTTCAAACAAACAAGCATAGCAGGGATTTATGAGCGCGATCTAAAGTATACGCGCGGGATGCAAAAACAAATTAACGCGTGGCGCATTTGCAAAAATATTTTGACTAGCGAAAAATGCGCGGTAGGAGTTCGCGGCACTTACAATAATAATGATGATTCACGCGCTGCAAATTGTTGATTAACACAGCCGGCGTATATTTTCATTTTTTTCAATAAAAGTGACAGCGATATTGAATACCAAAAAACAGTCGCGTTCAACGGACAAATATATATATATATATATATATATCCCTTCAGGCGTTGGGATGATGTATAAAAAAATGTTTTTAATTTACAATTACAATTGAAGGATTCTTATGACGTGGTGCGGTTAATAATTTCGTTATCACAATTTTTCGAATCTTACTGGACAATTCGGTCATTTTTAATATGGAATCAATATTAATTCGTGGATAACACAATTTGTTACAATTTCGAATTCGGATTCACGATTTAATGTTTTGAAATTTATTTTCAATGTATAATCAGGTATTCGATGCGTCTTTCAGTCCGCTAAAATTGCAGTCAGCCAAAGCGAGTATTGTACTATTATACTATATGCTTTATATGACTTTCCTTATATGGCAAACTCGCAAAGAGCGACGGAGACAGCAATACGAAACTTCGTAACTGATTGCAGAATTGCTTTTAGTTACATACAAAATCTTGGCATTCTTTTTCATTGTTCGATTTCATTCCATTCATTGGACGATTTTTACTTCGCGACTAATCAGTGCTATCAAAATTTAATTTGTTATTTCAAAAGAAAACGGGTCGACCCATAGCGACGAGGTTAATTTTTTATTTTTATTCGTCGTCGCGTTTTGTTACCTCGCGACAATTATTTTTCTTTTGCGTTTTTCGATCATATAGAAAATCATTCGACGCACTTTTAATGAAAGTGGTCGAAAAACGTTGATAACAAATTCGCTCTTTATTAATAACGTTCCGCGAACAGAGCCGAGTGCGAAATAATACAGTTAGCGAAACAATAACAATGGATGACGCATCGGAAAGTGATCCTTTTAATCTTTTGATGTAACACGAACCACGTGACGGTATTATATCAATCCCATTTTGCCAAACGACTCAATTTATAATTCATAAACTAATCAAACTTGCAAACTTTTGGCTAATTGTAAAAAAACGAACAAAAAAAGAACAAACAAACGAACAATAACGATATCGTTTTCCCGCTTTACGATATTTCGCTAATATCACGTTAGAAAAATCGGTAATTAGCAAACGAAATTGACATTACAAATTAATATCTCAATATTCGACTTTTTATAATCGCAAAACATTGATACACCTAAAACGTCTGTGAAATTTATGAAATAACGCGATTAGAGCAGAAGTGTTTGAATCGAATTCAATGTTCTCTCTGAAAACAGCTATTTTCGTCGTGGCGGACATTTTTATTTCCACGTCACGTAATGTTTTCTCAATGTCGGTATGCGCCAGAACGGAAGCTTAAATATTCCGGCTTGCAAATGGTCTCTTCCGTCGTGCCACGCAACCCACATTTTGAGAACAGAAAACGAAAGTCGACGATAACTGCTTGCAATTTGTAATTATCTTCGGTGCTAGGTATTATTTCGGATTAACATATCATTGACTGATACGAACTCAATACTGTAGCAAAATAAGCACGCGTCACGATCGCTGTATCGTGTTTCCATCTTTTTATTTACTCGAACGCAATTCGGTGAAAAAATTGAATCAAATTTGATACGCCGATCGTTGATCTTTTTGAAGAAATTCGACTGTTTATAATTTTGGGGAATTAAGTAAATCAAATTTCAAAATGTCAGGATTAACGGACGCGTTTATTAAATGAATCATAATTTGTTGTTGTCAACCATATATGAGGTATGCGAATGCTCGACACAAAAAGTCGTTTTCAAAATCGGCGAAAAAAGCCATTTCATAAAAGTAACACAAATGCGGGTTTATGTCATATATGTTAATGCTAATTGATTAATTACGTACTCCGGGTTTGAACTTTCATTTTAAACGCAATATGTTAATGTCCTCTTATATATAACAGTGTTTTTTCGTTACCGCTTTGAAAAAGTAGAAGCCACTTTTTGCTAATCTCCTTTTCGTAATTATAATTAATAATCGACCCCGCTGAAATCGTAACGAAACTCAAAACCGATCGAATTAAGCGCGTTTTTTTCAACATCGCATTACATTATATCAACGCGGAATAACTTTCGAATTATTATTTACGACATTGACGCGTTGTTCCAGAGCCCGTCACAATTCTCCCCGCGTTAATGCCGACGATTGTTCTAAAAATGTATTCAGCTAATAAATACCGACCCTTTTTTACGCGCAATGCAAAAGCGAAATTAAATTATACAAAACAAAAGGAACGCGAACAAAATGCGCGGTATATGGAACCGGTTGCCGTTGCAAAACAAAAAGCCATATATATATATATTTTGATACAAAAATTAATGCAAAACAACAACGAAATTACCTCGCGCGAAACTCTCTCGCGCCGCAAATTTATTGTAAGTACATTAATTCGTCGTTCGCGTGCACCTTAATGTACAAATATTATTCGCTGAAAAATGCGTTTATGAAAATATATAATAATGCATTCATTTTTCAACTTCTTGTTTCCGCAAAAAACAACCAAATGCATAATGGGCCGCGCGCAATAAATGTATATAACAAACGTTTTTCGTTATTTAAATAATAATAATAATAGCGATAAAAAAAATAAAGAAACAACTGCGCACTTTTCCATTGGTTATATTAACCAATTATTAACCACTCTTAACCGTCGTTAACCAATCGTTCGAATTAACCGCAATTCCTGTTTATCCAATCATTCCATTTATGCCACTATCATTCATACCGTTCGGTGAATTGTCGGCCAATCGCGTGCGTCGACCGATTTTTCGATCGCCCGACATTTTTGGAAGCGATTCCGTAAGCGTGACGTCGCCGCAAAACGTGACCGACCGATTAATTTCGCGTAACGCTCGTAGCCGCTGGGAAAAGTCTGGATAGCCCGCGCGTATGATGATTCCGAGGCATCCTTGGGGAGCCGACGGGCGATTACGTCTAACTGGCGGTCGTTGCACGGAAAGCCTTCAGGGTCATGTTCCACGCAATTAGATCATACTAAGACTTCATTCCAAGACGTCGTACTGCTATTTGATTTTAATGCGTCTGTTTAAGTAACTCCAGCTCTTTGGCGCGTTTAATCCGGGGGGCCGTTTATTCTCGTCGATGGCACGTCTTTCAGTTTCTTTTTTTTTATATTAATTTGTTTGATTATATATACTTTCATATATTGTCATTACGGTTTGGCGCTTTCAAGCGTTCTTTAAGGCGGTTATGCTGTCCATTCAAATATCCTCGAAGTATCCATAACAACCCTAGAAATTTGATTAATACACGCAGAAAAATGATGCATTAAAAATTACT
This sequence comes from Psilanteris sp. ZL-2020, assembly GCA_022817085.1. NCBI lineage: Eukaryota > Metazoa > Arthropoda > Insecta > Hymenoptera > Scelionidae > Psilanteris > Psilanteris sp. ZL-2020. Next base: position 11,415 of record JABFQC010001735.1, read on the forward strand.
GAAAGTTATAAATATTATGAAAAACAGGAATTCACGGACAAAACAAAATTTCAGTTGAAATTATCGAACTTTTCAGTAAACTTTGATGAATGTTTGTAAATATATACTGAAAATTCATCAATGTTTACAATAAAAATTTTCCGACTAAATTTTTGTTTTGTCCGTGAGTTACTGTGTTTTGAATAATATTTACTCAACTTTCAGTAATTTTTAATGCAATATTTTTCTGCGTGTATATGAATCATATATATAGTAATATATTTTTAATATATTACCGTTATACTAATTTCAAAACATTATTTTATTATATGTTCATTATATTAAAAATATATTCAAAATATATGATTAATATATTCATCAAATTACTAGGGAAATACTAAACTTCTGTTATAACCTCAAGTAAACGAAGGAATAATGTTAAAAGAGAAGAAAAATATTTATGTCATATATATATTAATTTTTGTACGTAATAAATTAACTATTAGACTTTGGTTGTTGTAAGAATGAACATAGAATGATAGAGATAATGAATTCATTTTCCAATTTTTATCAAAATTGGACACAAGAAAGTGACTGTTTTTCAACTTTTAATACTCATCAGTTTTAGTAGAATGATTTATCTTTTTTTGAACAAAATTATATATTTGGTTTTCGAGTTATCCGATATAAAAAGTCATTTTTCTCCCCTTGGCCTTAAGGCTGTATTATTATAGTCAATTTTGAATAAAAATATCCCGACTTTGAGACGCAAGAATCAGTTCAAATTTGTCTGAAATGTCAGTACTATCATCAACAATGACACTCGAATTTAAGCATTAACATTTGTTACTTCTGCAAATCCAGCACAACCACCTTAAGTAGCCTAAACTCGTTCGCGAGACGAACTTGCCCGCGCACAAAAACTTTTTCGAAAACACACGCCGAGAGAGGAGCAAAGATTGTTAAACCAGATATCTGCAATGCTAAATTTGCAATCTTGGCTGCTTGAATTGAACAATCTTGGCGTGGGAATTATTTAGCGAGCCCAATTGCGAAATGAACAATTTGGATAGTAAACGCGATATTCTTATTCGTTAACCCCTTTTACCGTCTAACAAAAACGACAGCGGTAATGCAAAACAAATTTTTGCAAACTTACACGGCCCCGAAGACGCGAACGCATATATAATTACGCGACCGAAGTATTGTTTATTATCCTAAGCGCGGTATTATATTTTAATGAACTGATTAAAATGCGAACTAAAATTATTCTTATGCAATTCCGTATTACACATTTAACAATCCAGACTTTTACGGTCTAGATTGTGACATCCAGATTGCTAATTCTCGGTCCCTCTCCGTGTATATAATGTATATATAATGAACGATACACGTATCCGAATGAAAAAACTAACATTAAATAAATCTCTTATAATGACGGCGTATATTATTTCTTTACATTGCAATTATAAAATAATAATAATTACATCTATTTCACGGAGCAACGAGAAATAAAACATCGCGTTGTTGTTATTATTATAATTATTATTCATATCGTCGTCATTAAATCGCGCCGTTATTTATACCCGTAAATTTCTGACCCTCCGCCGTTTCCTTTTTTCTATTTTTTTTTCTTTTTTTTTTTTTTTCACTACCCCACTACCACACTCAAACCACGTATCGTACTTTAATAAAAAACAAAATCTTGACTGGCATTGCATCAACAATAACAAATTATATAGTTATTTGCTGTAATTCATCTTTGCAACTGTTTCGCGTCGCATCGACGAACTCGAAACTGCTACCCGTTGTCGCGCGACTCTCGCCAAAAGCAAGTACAAAGTCGAGTTAAACGCTCTAATCGCCGTCACGAAGCGAAACGATTACGAGTGTTTTAACGCGTCAGTCAGCGGGCTCCGACGTTGGCGCAGCGTTGCGCGTGTAAGCCGTGTTTCTTGTCCGGATCCCTGCGGAGCTTGTTGTTAGGGTCGTTTCCCCCATTCAAAGACCAAAGGCCCGCGACCGTCTGACAATACCACGTGGCCGAACACGTGGCCAGCCGATTAATTTTGCGCGCAATTGTGGTCTCAATGCAATCTTCGGCACCGGTGAGCTTCGTTGGCCGTAAAACAAATCGCGAAACAACGACACGCAGCGACAAACGTGATGGCACGTCGTCGTTTTTTCCCGCTCGTCGGACGCGACAATCGCGCGGATTGTTTGCGATTGGTTTCGATGCTTCGGACGCGAAAAAATAATGGGACAAATTGAATCGCTAGCGGCGTCTTTTGAAATTTATTCTTCCTGGCGCGCGAGGCGGCCGGTTTGATGATAAATAAACGGGGCGCCATTTTGTTTCTTACTCCTTGCAGTTTTTTAGTTCCAATTGGAAAAAGGCGCGTTGTTTTTTCTTGTATTTTTCGGTTGATTTTCGAAGGTAGTTTGGACGAATACAAAGAGCTAAATTTCGGATCCAATTCGGCTGTGGAAAATCTGATTATGCGCGAGTCGCGATTCTGCGACTATATATAGGATTATTTATGTGTATATATAGATTGGTTACTGCGGGTTATTACCGTTAAAAGTATATATTTGGTTCGGCGCTATAATTACCCCGATCAGTCGCGTTGACTCGCTCGCGATAATAAAATTACTGGACAAAAAATGCGACTCGAATATTCGCGGCGAAGGAAACCCGATTTCGGGGGACTTATTTTGGGTCAGTCGATGGATTGTTCTTTGCAAAGGTCGACCACACCAGACATCGGTAATGAATCGGGGAACCGCTTGGGCTCAATTCAACGACGATCCCGCTATCGCGGGGACCATTTTTGCCATTTTTCGCGTCGCCTCGAGCGACCGTCGAGCGCGTCGAATCGAACACAAACGCGGCTTTGAACTTGCCATTAACGAATCGCGCGGAATAAGAAAACCCAAGGCGTAACGAATGGTGCGTTTTGTTACGCGCGGGGCGGCGCGCCCGCTCTTATTGAAAACGGCAATATTACGGGCCCGCGTAAATCCCGGCGTTAAATTTAAATGTAACGGCTTTATGAAATATATACCTCGCGAGACAAAAACATTTTATGCGCGAAATTTATTCGACGATATAAAGTAGCGTTTTTATGAAACATATTTTAACTACAATAAGGAGTCGGATATTCGTTTTCGTGGCGTCCTTGGTCGGCCCCGCCGCCGCAGCCTCTGCGCGCAATCATTCATCGCGGCCGGAGATTTGTGTCTAATTAATGACCGGCGTATCTTTCGCGGAATAAATTGTGACTGAAATAATAATGCGATAGCCGCGGTCAGTGCATTTCGCTAAATAATTAATTTACAATTCGGCGTAAATGCGACTTATTTGCGCGCCGCGTTCGGCCCCGCGCGCAATAATTAATGTCTCCCCGCGTTGCTAAATTGCCTCGTTCGAATGAATTCGATTCGAAATCGAATCGGCCAAACGAATATTCGACGTAAGAAATGCTTTGACGATCGCGGGGTTCGTTTTTATCAGGCGTTATAAACGCGCGCGGCGTCGGCGATAAATCCGTTTCGCGCGTCGACGGCTCGCGGATTTACGAACGAAAAGAAATACACCTCGTTGCTGTTTCGGTGATTTTGGAACGCGCGTAAGCGGCCGTCCGTCGCGGGTTATTTTGCCAAAACGACCGGTCCCCGGTCGCGAAACCGCGCGCCATTACGCGCGGGGACGCTGTTCGGCGCGCGAAACAAAAAGCACCGCGATAGAAAATCACTGACAATTATTGATTGCCGGGGTGAGTGGTAGTCGCGCTTTGAAAGAAACTTCGACGGAGTCAAAGACTCGCGCGTCGCGGGCATCGGGTTTGAACCTTTTTTCCGTGACGTTTCGTTCGTATATTTTGGTGACAGCTTCTTTTGAGTGCTCGGGTAGATGGGTTGATACATAATATATTCAATATATGTGTTTGTGTGTGTGCGTGTGTACAAATGTATATTTAGGTAGAGGTTTGATAGGGCCGGTGTTGTTTGTATTTGCACCGCGTGATTAATCGCGATAACAAATTATCGTGGATTTGTTAAAATTGAAATTTCGGAGGATTGTAAATAAATATATACACTGAGACAAAAAAGGTTTAACAATTTATTATATAATCTATCAAAAATGGACGATTCGTGAAAATACAAGAAAAGTTACTATATAATGTAGTAAAATTGGCAATGCACATAATAATGTATTCAAGTTTATGTAGACAATTTTCATATATAATGTAATCTATATACATTTTCATATATTTTTTTGTGTTCTCACGTGTCGTCAACTTATCATATATTATATAGTAAATTGTTAAATATTTGTTGTCTCGGTGTATAAAATACATATGAATACCATAAAAGAATTGAAGAAATCAAACCGATCGCAGCGATGCACCGAAATATTAAGACAACAAATAGTCGGATGTTTCCCAATCAAAGTCAAACGTCCAATCGAACCAAGTCGAAAACTCAGACGCGCGAAAGTACATTCGCTTTGGTGTTAAAAGAACGCCCGCGGTTCATTGACCGGGGCTATTAATTTGGTCAATGGATAGCGCCGATTTTATACTCTTATTACTAGACTCGTCTTACACACGGGCTAACTGACAATCGCCTTCACAAACGTAAATCGCGGTCCCCGAACACCAACTCCGCTATCACGCGATTCACCCCGATTTACCATATCGAGAACGACTTTTCTAATTGCATCATCGCCAGTCACCGGCGCACTCAGTACCATCACGCGCCGGCCAAAACTCGCGCGAGTCGATCCACTTTTTTTCGTCAACGAATCGCGTCCCCTCTTCCGCCGTGCCGTCACCAATGATCCTCAGTTACAAATAATCCGCGCGCGAAACCGCGCCGGCCCCAGGCTGGGGCCAACGCCGAGCGCGTCGGAGCCGCAGAACTTACTCACAAGCGCAGTGGCACGGGTTCGGCCGCTTCGCAGTCGCTGAAGAGTCGGCGGAGCGCCGACAGGCCGATGACCCGGCGCGGAGGCGCCGCTGACAGGTGTCAAAAGCCGGGCACTCGGGCGCGTACGCCACGCAAAAAGCGGCGACTCGCGTGAATCACGTGCGCGCGTGAATTCCGGCGGGCTCGTGGCGCGCGCGTCCGCTTCGTCACTGGCGGCACATGGGCCGTGCAAATTCGGTCTCGTCGCTCCCGGTCGCGATCGTTCTCGCAAAAGGAATCGAAATTCGTGGCGAAATAAAGCAGTCCGCGCCTGAATCCCTACTACCTTGCTTATCGCGGAGCGTCGACGCTGCTCCTCGCCTGCTTCCCCTCCCTTTCTTTCCCTTCCAATATGACGTTCCTAGCCCTCTCGTGCTCCTCTTCATCCATGTATGGTACCTCCGCTATCTGCGCTCGTATTTTTGTTACATCGCGCGCTAGACTGCGTGCGCGACAGACCGGGGGTTGCGCCGCCGAAGACGCGGATCCCGTCGATGATTCGGCGGGGTTCCGCAAAGACGACCGGTCGCGTTCGCGAGACGCGCGATTTGTCGGCTTTTTGGGCGCTCCCGCGGGGGAGGGGTTGCCGTCGCGGGTTCCCGACGGGGCGCGTATTAATTGCGGAACGGCCGACGGACGCGCGTGGCGCGCTTTTGCGCTCGGTTTGCGATTCGCGCGGCCTTTTTTGCGCTTTCAATGAGTCGGGGGTAGATGTCAGACTTCGAGGGGCGCGTTTGACGTTTGAAATTGTCGGTTGTGAAGATTAAAGCTTGGGGTGTACTGGTTGGTAAATATATATCGGTAGCGGGTGTATATAGTCGATTGATTGGGTATTGGTATACGAGTAAGACGTTAGAATAACCATGGAGGGGTTTGGGATGTCTTAACTTTTTGCGGTTCGATTTGAAGCGAAGTATGGAATTACATATGTCGGGTGTGTGTCGTTCGGACGCGTTCGAGTGCGCGGTCAAATGCACGCGAAATTCGTTTGATATTGATTATGGGGATTCGTAAAAACGCGGGTTATTAGACGACGTGTATTTGGGAATGTATGTCGCAGCATATTGTTTGATATCTTGGAACGTTCGGTGGTATAATTTGAAACGAACAATGTCGAGTCTGGCGGTGGGACCTCTTTTCTAATCTCGAATTCAAACGCCGATTAATAGATATACTCATTATACATAATATATATATATATATAGTATTAATAAAAATGCAGTTCCTTTGTGTTATTACAATTTTTTAACGAATTACCCTAGTAATTAAATTAATACATCCAAATTTGTACTGCAAATTTGCTGGCTTTGCAAACAGACGAATAATTTTGTTTTGATTTGAATTATAATTATTTAACAAATTGTTTGAAATTATTACGAATGATAAATTATAAAATAAATTAAATTTGTTAACGTTTCGTTTGGACGAATATATTAAGCACCCGACATCGCGTTTATTAATAAACATTTCTGTGTTTAAATTACGAAAATATTTAATTATTTAACTGCGTTAAATTATGTAACGCTAGTTTGATTGAACCGTGTACAAATAAATAATTGTTACAATGGCGAATCGAATTTTCTTTGCGTATAAATATTTTAATATATTCACTTTATTATGAATACATAATTTTACATACATAATGTTTAATTTAAAATTCAAATAGAACGTTATTTTATAATGTTAAACATTATATTTGTTTTTAGTCAAATATATATATCCGCATGTTGGTTGGTTTAATGGCGGTTTGAAGTTCGAGACTGGGAATGGAATTTATTGAATGTTCGCGAGGATATTGGGA